>LBNU01009560.1:30079-44166 GCA_014162995.1 Artemisia annua
GAATCAGAAATATACGATGAGTCAGAAAGATATCATAATCATATCATAATCACATAAGTTTACAAGGAGTAGCGTAGCTCCAGTTGTACCGGACAGTGAAAAGGGTACGCATTGCACATACGACCAGTTCACTAAAACAGAATCATAATCATATCATAACAGAAAACAGATCTAGGATGCATCCATACGCCCTGAAAATTAGTGCACATTCATATATAACGGAAGGGACGTGGCAGAACATCACTCTACTGCCCTGAGTCATGCCATAGGTGCATGCTATGACACGGGACATGGAACCCCATGCTAGTGAAGCTCAGGTAACATAAGGTCAAATAAAGGTTCAAAACATAATTGTCATATCAGAAGGTTCAGATAGCACAGGTTTATCATAACAGAGGTTCAAACAAGAAGGTTCATATCAAAGGTTTCAAATATCACAAAGGAAACCTTAATGGGATAAGGGTCAGAATATCCGTACCTTAGCAAAGCAATGAGACACAAAAGAAAAGATTCACGAAAGGAGAGTTCACGTTCTCTTCAATATATAACCTGAATTAGGGTTCATTTTTATTGTTAATAACTTTATCTTAAATAGATTGCCCCTCTTAGTCGACTTTCCCATTTTTAGCTAGTTTACTTATTAAGTAGGAATTCATAATAATTAATCAGATTTTACAATAGTATTAGATTAAGTATTTAATATATTTACCATATTGTTTTAAGGGTTTAAAATGTAATTATTTATATGTAAGGTTTTAATGTAAATATCAGTATGTTTAACATATTATCCATATTACCCCTTAACTTTCATATTTTACATTTTAACGCCTTTAATTAAAATAATACAATTTATACTTTATTAATTTATAGAAATACAAATAAAATCCTTTTAATACCAAAACTTACACCTTTAGTCCCTCAATAAATTTATATACAACAGTAACCCTATGGTTTCCACAATTTACAAAACTTAACCCCTCTATTCTTAAAATTAATATCCAATATCTATATCACGGAAACATTTAGTTGTATTCCAAATTAAGCAGCATAATTGGCTCTATTGTACCCTCTCTTGAAGATTCTACTAATATCACCCGCCAGTTATACTTCATTCAAGACCTATATAGAATACAATCATAACTGCACATTCACCTATCTTGATTACTATTTAAGTATCACCTTTTAGTTATCCGCAAAGGTATTTTATTAACAACAATCTATGTAACACCGTTCTCCTATATTATATTTTCCTCAACTCACCCCTCGATCTAATACATCTTATAAAAATAAAAAATTACAAACTCTCCATTCCATGCTTTACAAAAGTTTTTTTTTTAAATAAATTATATACAAGTATTATTTTTACTTTTACAAAAGTAACAAATTTTAGTCATACTTAATTTATTGTGATCACATCTTGCCAAGTTCCAAATTTCTAGGGTTTATTTGGTATTATATAAGTGTTATTACAATTTTTTTAAACTTAAGGGCATTTTGGTCATTTTGCATGCTTTAGAATTTGAGGTATTACAACTTCATCCCCTCTAAAAAGAAATTTCCGTCCTCAGAAATTGAATAAACAAAATAGACGGAAACGAATTGAATCTCAGAAATCATGAATATGAAACAAACGCGAAATCTTTCAGTTACCGAGTAACCTCAATTCAGAAAATCTTTCCAACAGATTTCAAACAGACAGACAGATCTTTCTTATCAGAATTCATAACTTCATATCTTATCCAGAGCAGATCAAAAATCGATTCAACGATTACATACATGTAGCAGATAACTAAAGTACTTCTCAAAATTACTAGCAGAAAACAGACTGAGTGCGGAAATACAAACGATAGAAGACACTATAATGAGTTCTGACATCTTTAACGAATAATCAACGATCAACAAACATATGATGAGAATTCGAACATATCCAGATATCTAACGATGAAGGCAGAACCTACATATAGTTAGAATGAATCCTAAAATCTCACTAATCGCGGACAATCTAACTGACAGAAATCTAATGCTTCACAAACACTTCCTGAAATATCCTATGCTCACAATGAGGGTACGTCATATGATGTAAGTATTATCACGTTGATCAGGCGTCATAATACCAGCATCACATGAGTATACCATCATGATGACCATACTTTATCTCAAGTCGTGAATAAACAACCTAATAACCGCATAATAATACTTCTCTTATCGGAAACAATCATCATCAATGGAGTTGAACAGAAAATGAAACTTATTAGAAGGCAACGAAAATCTAACAGATCTATCAGAATAAAGTACAAAAGAATCGCTTCAATATTTCCCAAAAGTCACCAAAATTCTCATAACCATAAACTTAACGAACATACGCAGAATTGTCCTAAGACGGAACTTCCAAAAGAGAACATTAGTAGACCTATTTTCATTATCAGAATGAAGTGGACAACCTCCTATTCCCGTAATTAATGACCACCAAATTTCCCATAGGAATAGGAAAAGTTAAGGAAAATCAAATAGTGTCAAAGGAAAACATAATATGCCCAGCATAAGTGTTGAATCTATTACCCTTGATAGATCTTGTAGCTCTCGTTGATCGTTAGCAGTGTCTATGTAATCACAAACACTCTAATAGAGAATCTCCAAAGCTTGTATTCTAATGCGGAAAATAAATACAAACAGAAACAATGAATACTAAGAACGTTTAATCCTCTATGGATTTCTTATATATTAATAACTTGTAAACTCGGGTCACATAGAACATAAACATGTGTTCCTTTTATAGACAAGGAACCCTAACCTAAACCGATTCACAAGAAACGTATATTCTATAAACTTTAAATGATATGCATTATCTTTTCCTAATATTACTCATGCATATCCTAACTACATTACATAATACGCGGTTTAACTATATCCGCAGAAACTAAATATGCTGAAACTATGTCTTCAGCAGTATCACATCTTCAGCAGAATCTGTGTCTTCAGCAGATTCCTTCAGCAGTAACCATCAGTAGAATTCCCACTTAGCAGAATTCCCAACAATCCTCCCCTAATCTTGAATTTGACAGGGTTAAGTTCAAGATTCCTTGATAGATCAATAATCACAATAATGTAAAGAGGATTATCTTCAAACATCAGCAGCAAAGAACCAAAAAAAATGACATCTCTATGATGAATAAGCTTGAAACACCATATCTTTGCAGCAACATATGACAGTAGATACATCAAAACGAATAAGTTTCATACTATTCTCATCACATCCAGGTGTGTTAACTCCTGTGAGAGGTGAATCATTGAAAATAATGGATTTGATGTGTCTTTAGCAATAGCCATCACTACTGGAGTAGCCAAATGTTTGAGTTCAAAAAACCATGGTACACTGATGACCATATGATTTTTAGTAAATCATCAACTATAAACGGATTTGAATTGTCTTTACCTGTAGCCGTTTGCTCAGGACTAGCCAATTCTTAAAGGAAACATCCTTGGTGATTTGAAAACCAATATGGATTACCACTGCCTTTACCACAAGCCATACACTTATGGGCTAGTGAATTCTTTGGATTTTCACAGAATAAGATCCATGGTGAATTGATGACCATTTCAACTCTCAGCAATTAAGCATGGGTGAGTTGAGTACCCTATGATTTTTGGCAAATCATTACAGCCATCAACAGATTTGATGTGTCTTTACCAAAGCTGTACCCTTTGGACTAGCCAACTCTTTGATGGACACAAGTCACATCTGGTGAGTTGATAACCATCAACAGAGTTACTATACAACAAACCTGCAACCAGTTAGTAAAAATCTAAGAACTACCTTTTTTTTTCCCTCTAAGAAATAAACATATACAACAAATAATACCATAATCAAGTAGAAGCCTGAGGTTGTAGAAGCTGAGACTTGAGTAATCCAACCAATTGTTCTGCATGTGTGAGATCATTGGACACTGGATTAGGAGAAACCTCCAACTTCCTTCTCAGCAATCTTCTCAGCAGTTTAGATGACAATGGATACAACTGATCAGAGAACATACAAACTCTCATCCCACACTTGGACTCCACAACATGTACATTTGGTGAAGGATAGAATCTCCATGTATCAACCTTCCATTTATGAGAATTCTTCCAAATAGAATACCCTGTACTATTAGGAGACTTAGAATCAAAAAGAACTTGCAGATCCCCCAATAAGTACAAACCTGCCCCTTGTGGTTTATGACTTGCATAATAATGTGTCACATAGGCATAAAGGGTGTTCAGGTCTTGTCGATCCACCAAATGTAGTATATCCTTCAAGAAAGTAAACTCCATAGAAGATCCATCCATTCTATAGATTGTGTTGATCTGACCATCAGTCACCTTCCAATCTTTCAACACACTATAAGAATCTTATGGAAAAGTAGTAGGAGAACCCTTCTTGATAAAGGTAGCATTTTCAGCCTGTAGATCCACATGTTTAGATGATCTCTCCTTCTTAGCAGTCTTCTTCTTGGATATCCTTAGAGATCTTCTAATAGCAACATGTCTTTTGTGGGACATCCTCTTCTTCCTCCTACCAGGTACATAAATTCCCATAAAGATAGAGGGATCTACCTTGTCAGATGCACCAGAGGCATCTTCAGTAGGAATAGAGGATGGAGCATCAGTAGGAATGGAGATATGCACACCTTGTTGATACAGTTTATCCATTTCTTTCCTAGCCTTTTTAGCTTTAGCAGCTGCTTGTTCAGCTTGCTTAGCCAGGACTGCACGATAGTTGGAGAGAAATGATCTTCCTGGATCAGCAGATACAGAAGAAGGAATCTCATTAGTACTTGGTTGTTCCTTGGAATCCATATCATGATCAGCAGCTATTGGTGAAGCTTCAGAAGAAACATGAACAACTGATGGTTGACTAGCAGATGCTTCCTCAGTAGAAATGGAAGACACACCCTTTACTTCAGCAGATGGTAAACTTACAGAAGATTGTACACCATCAGCAGTTTGCACACCATCAGCAGTAGAGTCAACAATCTTGGATCGTTTGGCAGTAGGAGCTTCTAGAACATCAGCAATCCTTTTTACTTGAGAAGCTGGTTTAATTTGCTTCATAATCAAATTATACAGCCTTATCAGCTCAGAATCAGGTAGATTCCAGACTTGCTTCTTCTTCAAACCAGAAGTGTATAGAGCAACACTTTGGTTGTAAACCACATTCCTCATATAAGTCCTCCTCTCTGCTTCAGTAAGTGGTTTTTCTCTTTTAGCTTTAGCCTTCTGAAGTGCAATGGTTTGTCTCTTGGCAGCTGCATCCTTCTTCTTCTGATCTCCAAGTGCAACCATTTGAGTAGCAAAATTTTCTCTATCAAAATTAGCTCCCAGTATACTCTGAGCAAGATTAGGATTTGATGCAGCTTGCATAGTATATGTATCCCACTGCTCATCAGTAAAATGGATTGAAATAGACTCTAGATTAATTAATTCTTCAACAAAAACTTCCTTTCCTTTAGCAGAAACATGTACATCAGAATCAATAGTAGATGGCTCCTCATCATGAGACAAATCTACATAAAGGGCAGCAGCAGGTGCAGCAGAAGAAACTTGTGAAGTAGGATCTTCAGCTTGAGTAGAAGCACCAGCAATGTCAGATTCCAGCACAAAAGTTTGCCCAACAACAAATACTTCTGAGGGTTCTTCTGAAGGTGTAGCAAGAGACTGAGCTTGTGCTTGATCAACTGTAACAGGCACCATATCTGCATCAGCAGGAACGTGCTCATCTACAACTTTAGAAGTCTCAGCAGCTACTTGAGCCAAATATTGTCTCCTTCTTTTTCTGCTGAACTGAATTGTCTCCTTTTGTGGAATAGCTTTAGGAGATGAAGAAGTAGCAGCTTGTTGAGCCACATCAGCTAATACTTCAAGAGAGTCCATTTGCCTTCCCTCTTGTTCTTCATCAGAAGAAACCACCAAGTTTCTTTTCCTTTTCTTCCCAAGTTGTGCCTCTAGTCCCTGAATCTTATCCTTCAAAGCCACAATTTCAGCACCAAGTGAAGATTTAGTGTCTGCAAGCTCTGTGTGAAGATCATCAACCTTTTTGACATACCTGTTGAGCAAATCATATACAGATGTGAGAGTAATAGGCTCCTCAGCTCCACCAGCAGATTGCTCTGTGGTAATGGGAGCATCATTGGGCCTTTCAGAAGAAACAGGCTCAAATGTAGGAATATTATCATCAAAAGGTTCTCTTTCAGGACTAGGTGTGGGAAGTCTAGTAATCTCAGGTTCAAAAGGCAAAGGTACTAATGTACTAAGAGACTGAAGAGTCTCTTCTACCTCAAGAACTGGCTCATCAGGAGCAATAGAGATAGGTGGTGTGTGAGGCCTGGGTGAACTAGGGAATGGTTGAGGCTGGTCAGGAGAAGCATTAGATGCTTCAGCAGCAATGGAAGGTCCCTCATCAGTGGCAACTAATGGATTACTATCAGCAGCAACACCGGGAGATGATGGATTTCCATCATCAGTAGGATGTGGAGAGGGAGGAGCTTCAGCATTATCACCCTTACCAGCATCATTATTGCCTTGTGGCAACATAGCTGGCAATAAAGGGTGAAATGCCCCTACAAAATTAGTTCTCATAGATGCAAAAACTTTCTTTGTAAGTGCTCCTATGGGACAAAAGGTTTGCTCTTGGGTTGTTACATTTAAAATCATCTGTAAGAATCTAGGGTACATTAGAAACTTATGCTTTTTCCTTTGAATATTTTCAATCATATTATCAAAGATAAACTTAGAAAAATTATAAGTTAAACCCTTTGAGAGACATACAATACCACAACCCAATTGGGTAGAGAACTGATCCCATCCACCTGACTTGTTGCTGATACACTGAAGCAATGTGTGCACCAAAAATCTCCACATAGGACAGAACTGATTCTTGTGCCACATGTCTGTTGCTGTGCTTTGGTAGCCAACCTCTCTTAAGCCAGCAAGAATATCTTCAGTGTTGGTATGATAGACACCTCCTTCATCATTCAACTGTAGCTGTGTTCTAATCAGTGATTCAGTCACCACATACTCTGTTCCTTCAATTGTTGCTACAATTTCTGTGTCATACCTCTTAGCAGCCGTTGCCCAAAATTGTTTCACCAACGATTCATATATCACATTTGGAGAATGTGTTAGAGCATAATGAATCTTGGACCTCTGCAAAAACTCTACCATTGGATCATATTGCTCATGGCCTTTTGTCTTAGTCAGAAAAGCAACCTTGTTATGATCTTTCTTGACTTGAAGAGATGGCATGTGAAGATTTTGTGATGAGAGGTTACGACTTAATGAATTTTGGAATGGGTTTTAAACTGTTTGATGAGGGAATAAGTTATTTTGGGCAGAGTGATTTGAATTAGGTTATAAACGGAAGTTACCCAATCGTGGCCAAGTATATCGGAATAGTTTGTTGACCATATCTGACGTGTAAAGTAACTTTCAAAAACAACTCTTTAGCAGAAACAATGGTCAATCTGCTGATTATTAGAGTCAATCAGCAGAAACGGTTGGTAAAATATCTTCAGTAAATATCCAACGTTTCACTGTGCCATCCGTTACGCATTAATTACCCCATTACATTGACTCTGCTTATAAAATCCACCCAAATCACAAATCTTATCAATCACTTATTCCCAAATAAAGATCAATAATTTCTCAATTCTCCCTCAATTATATCCAAAACCATGTCGTCTAAACCTGAGATCATCGATCTAACCTCTTCCTCATCATCATCATCATCTAGTGATGGTTGGAATACTTATTTTCCACCCATCAAACGACCCAGTACACATCAAGTAACTACAAACCAAGGAAGCAAAAGAAAGCATGAGATGGGGGAACCAAGTCAAGCCCCCATTCCTGCTGGCTCTGATTCTTCTGACAATCCAAACCCTTGGGTACCTTATCCTGCTTCAGATAGAGACCTAGTCTATCCTTTTCTCTTTACCTCGGATGAGGAATCTTCCGAGGATGAATATGAAGATCCCTCCTTTCTTCCTCCTTCCACACCTGAAAGACCACAAGGAATATCTAGGAAAACTAACCCTCCACTTCCAAAATCAAGAGAGGTGGTTCTTGGTCTTCCTGCTCAAGAAGGCAGAGGAGAAGGCAAAGGGAAGGGAAAGGTGGAGTAGTTGTAAATGTGATGATGCCAGGGACCAGACTCATATGTTCTTGAGCATCTTCATCATCGTTTTCATCAATCCATCTTTCCATTTTCATCTTCAGCTTCTTCATTGTACTGGACATGCATCTCTACCACTTTTGATGATAGATTAGGTAGAATTTGTGTAGTTGAATATGTATAGGAATGGTCTTATTTACTTTTGAAGTTGTTTGTACTCTGTAACTTGTTTCTTGAATGAATGAAGAACTTGAATTAGTATTTTCCAACACTTGTTGTTTTTCTCTTCAGTAGATGTAATGAGTATTACTTGTATTCCACTTCAGTAGAAACAGAAGTAATCAGTTGTATATACTTCAGTAGAAACAATGAACATCACTTTTGTCCTTCTTCAGTAGTAACCATAACTTCAAGTTACTAGACCTTGTTCCAAACAATCCAAACCAGCAACTGCACAGACCTGTATGCTGTGAAACAAACACATAAAAGCAAACCAAACAAACAAACTAATATGCTAAGAAACACATTAGATGGTTAGTGTTAGAAATCTAAAATTATACAGGATTTACAACAACATTCAATCCTCCCCTGAGGCATATGCCTCCCCTGAGGCTTATGCCTCCCCTCAAACATTGCATTTAAGGGTTAACCATCCCAATGTGGACAACTAAGTGTTGAAACCCAGGTCCTTCAAAAGCTTTAGTCAATAAATCTGCCACATTTTTATCTGTGTGAATTTTAACCACATTTATCAAATGTTTTTCATATGCATCTCTTATAAAGTGGTGTCTTATCTCAATATGCTTTGTTCTATTGTGAAAAACTGGATTTTTAACAATGCATATGGTACTCTGATTATCAATAAAGATTGTGGTGTTCATGAAATTAAACCCATAATCCAGCAACTAATTNTAGGATCTTCAGCTTGAGTAGAAGCACCAGCAATGTCAGATTCCAGCACAAAAGTTTGCCTAGCAACAAATACTTCTGAGGGTTCTTTTGAAGGTGTAGCAAGAGACTGAGCTTGTGCTTGATCAACTGTAATAGGCACCATATCTGCATCAGCAGGAACTTGCTCATCTACAACTTTAGAAGTCTCAGCAGCTACTTGAGCCAAATATTGTCTCCTTCTTTTTCTGCTGAACTGAATTGTCTCCTTTTTTGGAATAGCTTTTGGAGATGAAGAAGTAGCAGCTTGTTGAGCCACATCAGCTAATACTCCAAGAGAGTCCATTTGCCTTCCCTCTTGTTCTTCATCAGAAGAAACCACCAAGTTTCTTTTCCTTTTCTTCCCAAGTTGTGCCTCTAGTCCCTGAATCTTATCCTTCAAAGCCACAATTTCAGCACCAAGTGAAGATTTAGTGTCTGCAAGCTCTGTTTGAAGATCATCAACCTTTTTGACATACCTGTTGAGCAAATCATATACAGATGTGAGAGTAATAGGCTCCTCAGCTCTACCAGCAGATTGCTCTGTGGTAATGGGAGCATCATTGGGCCTTTCAGGAGAAACAAGCTCAAATGTAGGAATATTATCATCAAAAGGTTCTCTTTCAGGACTAGGTGTGGTAAGTCTAGTTATCTCAGGTTCAAAAGGCAAAGGTACTGATGTACCAAGAGACTGAAGTGTCTCTTCTACCTTAAGAACTGGCTCATCAGGAGCAATAGAGATAGGTGGTGTGTGAGGCCTGGGTGAACTGGGGAATGGTTGAGGCTGGTCAGGAGAAACATTGGATGCTTCAGCAGCAATGGAAGGTCCCTCATCAGTGGCAACTAATGGATTACCATCAGCAGCAACACTGGGAGAGGATGGATTTCCATCATCAGCAGGATGTGGAGAGGGAGGAGCATCAGCATTATCACCCTCACCAGCATCATTATTGAGAAGAGTGTTTTGTCAATGGCACCTCTCCTGTAGCCATGCTCCAGCAGAAACTTTGAGAGCCTAGCATACCATGCCCTTGGTGCCTGATGTAAGCCATAAAGAGCTTTGACCACCTTATAAACATAGTCAGGGTGATCTGGATCTTCAAAACCTTTGGGTTGAGTGACGTATACTTCTTCTTCAATCTCACCATACAAGAATGCACCTTCGACATCCATCTGATACACAGTAAAGCCTTTGTAAGATGCATAGGCCAAGAAAATCCTAATGGCCTCAACTCTAGCAACAGGTGCAAAAACTTCATCATAATCTATTCCCTCTTCTTGTCTGAACCCCTGAGCCACCAATCTTGCCTTGTTTTTGACAACTATACCCCTTGCATCTCTTTTATTCTTCAAAATCCATTTTGTCCCAATAGCATACTTCCCATCTGGTAAAGGAACCAATATCCAAACCTGCTGATTCTTGAATTGTTACATATCCTCTTGCATTGCCTCAAGCCAACTATTATCTGCAAGATCTTGTGGAACACTGGTTGGTTCCATTTGGGAGAGAAAAAAGCAACCAGACAGTGTTGAAAGTCTGTATGATTGTCTCTCTGCTGCTGGGAAACATAAGACATAAAAGCAACTTCTCCATACTTTATCTTTTTCACAGTGCTTCTAGTTTTAACAGGATCTTTAGGATCACCTAGTATATTCTCCATTGGATGATTAGTGTGAATCCTTTTTGTAGCATTGGAAATGACATCAATGGTTTTGTCAAGATTGGTCACATTTGGTTCAAAATCACTATCATAGGAAGAGGAAGTGAAGATGCCAGCTTTGGGTTGGTGATTACCAAGATCTGTAGGACTTGGAAATCTTGTATATGGTTCACCAAAGTCTGTTGACACACGAGCAGAAATAGGAGTAGAAACAGGTTGGGCATCAGCAGTAATGAAGTTATCAGAAGAAACAGGAGAACTGTCAGTAGAACTGTCAGCAGAATCCTGATTTCCACTGATGGCTTGTGCTGATTGTCTCAGAAGTGCTTCAGCATCTTTTGTAATCTGTGCACCAAGTTTCTCAGCTTCTTGAGTAGCAGCATGTTCTTGTGTCATGAGCTTAGCAAGATCTTCTGCATAGTATGACTCATCTTCATCCTTCTCAGAAGTATCTTTTGCACTGTTTCCTGCAAAATGGTTAGGAGGAATGGAAGGTACAACAATAGTTAGTTCATCAAACTCAGACTCATCCTCTGAGTCATCATCCAGTACACCTGCATTGTTAGAAGGAGCATCTTTTGTACCTGCAGATTGGTTAGCAACAAATCTAGTATACCCCAAAGAATCAGTTAAGTAATCCAGGTCAAAATACCAAGCATGACCATGACCTTGTACATTAGGTTTTTCTTCTAGGTATCTTAGATTAAGAGTCTCCTCTATCCTTTTAACATTCAGGTTATATACCCTATAAGCCTTACTATGAGCTGAATATCCCACAATGTATCCCTCATCAGCCTTTCCATCAAATTTCCCAAGTATGCCACTGGTGTTCAAAATGGTCACATGACAGCCAAAAGGTCTTAGGTAATGAATAGAAGGAACTTTCCCTGTGAGAAGTTCATAAGGTGTCTTTGAATGAGGTCTTGTGATAGAGACCCTGTTCAGAACATAACAAGCAGTGCTTATTGCTTCAGTCCAGAACATTGTGGGTAGCTTAGAGTCTGCAAGCATGGATCTTGCTGCCTCTATTAAGGTTCTATTCTTCATCTCAGCAACCCCATTTTGTTGTGGGGTCTTGGTATTGCTATAGTCCCTTTTTATCCCTTTAGAGTTACAAAGATCTATTAAAACCACATTTTTGAACTCTGTTCCATTATCACACCTTATACCTTTAACCTTTTTATTTAGCTGGTTTTCAACTAGGGTAATAAAATCTTTTAAAATTGGAGATGTTTCATCTTTAGTTTTCAAAAAGAACACCCAGCAAAACCTGCTATAATCATCAGTGATCACCAAACAGAAGTACTTATGATCAATACTTCTTACTTGAGTTGGACCAAAGAGGTCCATATGCAGCAACTGAAGTGGTTCTGTGATATTGCTCACTGCTGTAATGGCTTTGTAAGAGGCTCTGTGTTGTTTTCCTTTGTTGCAGGCAACACAATTGTGTTCATTGGTGAAGACCTTGGAAGGAAGCCCTTGAACAAGACCAAGTTTAGACAGCTTGTTGATGGTCTTTAAATTCACATGAGCCATCCTTCTGTGCCATTTGGTAGATTCATCCATGGAAGCTTTAGCCACCAAACATGTTAGATCACTGTCAGGTTGTAGCTCATTTAAGTTGAATGTGTACAAATTATTGCTTCTTGGAACTCTCAGCAGAATTGGTGTATCTGCTGGATGTTTGAAGTCTTTGTTGAGCATAAGACATTCATCCTCTGAGAAGAAAATTTTGTTCTTTTTATCACAGATTTGTGACACTGAGAACAAATTAAAGTGCTGCAGTTCCTTCACATAAAGTACATTTTCAAAATCCAGCATGGGTGTTCTGATAGTTCCTTTTCCTGTGATTCTACCATTTCCTCCACCAAAGGTCACATTATCTCCACCTGCTATGGGTACAAAATTTATCATCTTTTCTCTGTTCCCTGACATGCTCCTTGAACAGCCACTATCTACTATGCCAACTTCTTTACTTAGTAAGGGATGATCCTACAACAACAACAAAAACAAATATACAAAATATAAGTACACTTTGGAGACTCAAGTCATTACTGACTTGATCCTGCCTTGTGGATCATAAGAAGTAGGCCAAGTAGATGTATAAGATCCACCATTGTTCTTGGATCTTCTTAGATAATTAGATCCCTTGTTAGTCCAAGAACAACCTGCTGAGGTCTTAACAGCAGTATCCCATGGTCCCCCCCAACCCATATACATAGGTTGATAATAACTAGGCCAATAACCATTCTGATAATAAGGAGAAATAGGTCTAGGGAATGGTCTTGCAACATGTCTTTTCCTATATAATGGAAAAGTTCTGTCAGCAGAAACTGATGCATGAGCAGATGCTGATTTATCAGCAGTATTGTATCTGCTGTTAGATTGAGTTGCTTGTGGAACATAAGCAGGTATGTCATCAACACGTTTCCACATTGGTCTATGTTTCTTAGCACAGTCACCCATTCTTTGCTCATGAAAATTACAATCCTTAATTAAATGAGATTTGCTTCCACACACAAAACATTTCTTCTTTCTAGAAGATTTATTAGAATTGAAAGGAGTTCTATTGAAAGCATTCAAACCACAAACATTAACAGAATTGTTTTTGACAGAATTAACATTATTGTTTTGCAAAGAATTAAATAACAAGTCTTCAGAAGAAACTGTCTTTGAATTGGATTCATCAGCAGCAACTACTAGAGGCTTGTTTGAGGACTTGGGTGAAGGCTTGAATGAGGTCTTGGGAAAGTCTGACTGATCACTTGAATCACAACTTTCATAGGCAGTAGACCCTTTATCAGAAGACTTGTCACTGCAAGAGACAGAGTCAGCATTATTAGTAACAGGGTCAGATAAGTCACTTGACTTTTTGCCATATAAATGGTGTGATCCATCAAAGTCAACTGTGATGGATAGGTCAATGGGCATATGTTCACCTCTAATGGGACCAGGGACAGCATGTAAGGTTCCTTCTTTAACATACTTTGCTAATCCTGCTGGTGTAGTTTTTCTACTGTCATCCCTAGCTTCTAATCCTACATATTTCTGAAAACTTAATCCTATACTAGAATTTACAGCCTGACAACCATACAAACTACTAGCTAAATTATCACCTGATATTAACCACTTCTTATGTGTAGCTATTTCAGTATCTAGCTTTTCTTGAAGAACTTGATTATCATATTCTAACTTAGCTTTCACCTTTTTAGTGTAGATTAACTCATCTTGAGCACATTTTAATTCCTGTTTTAACCCTTTTATTTCCTCCTCATATGCAATTTGATTCTTCTGAAACAAAATCTTTTGTTTTTCTACGATTTTTAAACCATGTTTATATGATTCAAGGTCTT
>LBNU01009560.1:45341-63034 GCA_014162995.1 Artemisia annua
TTTTTTTAACGTGTTCACTTAAATTCGTTTTAAATAAATATCTTTATATGTTAATAATAAATCTTTTCAACTCTCGTTTATCATTTGCGTTTCTTCACTAACATATTTAATGTTTTCATAAAACCTTAAGTTATTATATATCATCTAAGTCTTAAACGTTAAAGTACAAGTTTTTAAGCTTGGGTACAAGTTAATAATGCATGAGATCATAATATTAGTAATTAACTATATCCGCAGAAACTAAATATGCTGAAACTATGTCTTCAGCAGTATCACATCTTCAGCAGAATCTGTGTCTTCAGCATATTCCTTCAGCAGTAACCATCAGTAGAATTCCCACTTAGCAGAATTCCCAACAATAAGCAGAAGAATCAACAGAATGTGTTAAACGCATAGGGTTGTAATAATCTTCCGAATGGTTAGAAAACATCAAACTGATTGTCAACAAGTCAGAGATGGGAATCAGAATCAGAAAGTGAAGCTTAAATGGTGTGAGGCATAATCATGTAGTTCTTAAGGCATTCTAAACTTACTTGGTTACTGAACTTTAGGTTGTGCATAACTTTCTAACCTAAAAAAGAATGATCTTATCAGGCTTAACTAATGGCAGAGGCACGAATCAGAGTGATGCGGAAGCAAATGTCCTAGTCTACCCAATCCTCACCGGTCATGACTTAAGTTCATATAGGGAAATCCTAAACAAGTTCTCATAGGTTGTTTCATAACTCCTATAGTGCAAAACCTAAGGGCCTAATACTTACAGGTCATAACCTAAGCTCTACGGTTTATAAATCCGCCGACCTAACCTGTCTCTGATACCATAAATTGTAACACCCAAACCCGACAAGGGTAGAAGTGTCACAATAATATGGTGTTACATCAGAACAAACAGAACAGATCAAAAGCGGAAGGCTTGTATAAATAACTTACTCTAAATGACTATGATCAAAATCTGCACTCAGCTCTACTCTCAATCCCCAGATAAGCTATCCCAAAAGCTATCTTGAATACCTGCCGCGGAAGAAAAGAAATGCGGCTGAGCTACGAAAGCTCAGTGAACGGATATAACAATAATAAACTGAAATTGAATGCTGAAATACAAATGATATATTTAGGGAAAACATATTTAGGTATAACGGATAATACGGAAATAAAATGTGTAGGTTAAGTAAGGAATCTATACAGACACCTGTATAAACAGAATCAGAATATACCATGAGCTCATAAACATATCATAATCATATCATAATCACATAAGTTGTACAAGGAGTAGCTAGCTCCATTGTACCGGAAGTGAAAGGTGTACATTGCACATACGACCAGTTACTAAACAGAATCATATCATATCATAACAGAAAACAGATCTAGGATGCATCCATACGCCCCTGAAAATTAGTGCACATTCATATATAACGGAAGGGACGTGGCAGAACATCACTCTACTGCCCTAGAGTCATGCCATAGGTGCATCTATGACACGGACATGGAACCCCCATGCCTAGTGAAGCTCAGGTAACATAAGGTTCAATATAAAGGTTCAAAACATAATTGTCATATCAGAAGGTTCAGATAGCAAGGTTTATCATCACAGAGGTTCAAAACAGAAGGTTCATATCAAAGGTTCATATCATAAAGGAAACCTTAAGGATAAGGTCAGAATATCCGTACCTTAGCAAAGCAATGAGATCAAAAGAAAGATTCACAAAAGGAAGAGTTCACTTCTTCTCCAATATATATACCTGAATTAGGGTTCATTTTATCGTTAATAACTTTATCTTAAATTAGATTGCTCCTCTTAGTTGACTTTCCATTTTTAGCTAGTTTACTTATTAAGTAAGAATTCATATAATTAATCAGATTTTACAATAGTATTAGATTAAGTATTTAATATAGTTTACCAATATTATTTTAGGGTTTTAAAATGTAATTATATTATAGTGTAAGGTTTTAAATGTAAATATCATATGTTTAACATATTATCCATATTACCCCTTTAACTTTCATATTTTACATGTTTAACCCTTTAATTAAAATAATACAATTTATACCTTTTTAATTATAGAAATTACAAATAAATCCTTTTAATTACCAAACTTACACCTTTAGTCCCTCAATAATTTATATACAAATTAACCCTCTGGTTTCCAAAATTTACAAAACTAACCCCTCTATTCTTAATTAATTCAATTCGGATTTATTTATATATATATAATTACATAATTTACTATTTAAACCTTTTAGTTGCAAATTTTACACATGACACCCTCATATTAAATTTTCCTCAACTCACCCCTGATCTAATACATCTTATAAAAACAACCCACATGTTTACAAAGTTACAAAACACACCCTTGTACTTTAAAATAACAATCGGTTTATATAATAAACCACCAAACCCTAACCCTAAGTTACCCAATCATTAAAACATTAATTACAAACCTTAAAAATACATTAATGAACCTGTTTTCAAATCCAAAACCCTAACCCTAGTCCACGATTTCCTTTTTCTCTTTTCTTTTCTTTTTAATTTAGTTAAAATGATTATAAAATAATTCCCAAACATGGTTTATATGTCTCGAAATTATATAGCTTATTTTTATGATGTTATATGATGCTCATAGAACCTGAGAAAAATACATAACAGACCTCAAAAGTTGGCATGGCTGTTTCCTAAATTTTAATTCGATTTAGGGTTTATTAATTTATATAATTTTGTATGATCCTATTAACTTGCATGAATCGATTCTACTATTTTATACAGATCATATACAATATAAAGAGTGATAGAAAAATACCAACAAGATTTTAGAACGTACGAATTGGAGCAGAAAAAATTCTTTTTCTCGGATACCTTAAATCGACACCAACAAAACTCCTAAGCTCAAACGGTCGAACCCACAGCCTTTGCACTATTTTTCTAGTCTTCTTAAGCTTGAAGCACGTTTAGGAAAAATAGCAAAGAGCTCTAGAAAACTTTGGTCGACTTGTGAGGGTTTTAGGGATTCGGTTTTAGGTTATAAAAGTCGGTTTATGGTTTTTTAAAAAAAATAAAAACGTGTAAGGGTATTATTTATTGGATAAAATACTTATCTTGGGCTGCAATCTTATGGGATAATGTCAAAATAAAATATTTTCCAAATCTCCTAATGTATTTGTGATTTATTTACTTAATATAAATATATATATAATTAATTATAAATCGGCTTAAATAAATTATATACAAGTATTATTTTTACTTTTACAAAAGTAACAAATTTTAGTCATACTTAATTTATTGTGATCACATCTTGCCAAGTTCCAAATTTCTAGGGTTTATTTGGTATTATATAAGTGTTATTACAATTTTTTTAAACTTAAGGGCATTTTGGTCATTTTGCATGCTTTAGAATTTGAGGTATTACATACCAACTAGGGGTGTGACCATTAATAAGTTCTCAAACTAAAGATCAAAACTTGCCTTTGTATCACTTGTGTTTTGGAAAACTTTTAAACGATAAGCAAACTTTAAGAGGAGTCGAAACGGTATAGGGCGATCCAACGAACTTCGCCCTAGTGAGAGATCCATTCTTCTCCCCCGTTTTTCCTTAAAGGTTAACCTTGCGTTTGTGATTATTGGTTTAAGCTCACCTTGTCTTTTTGTTGGTCTCGTTTTAATTGATATGTTTTTCGAAAAACCCAAAAATAATCTTCTTATCCTCTTTACCGTTTAATTCTATCTTCTCATCCCTCGTTAATGTTTAATTCTTATGTCATCACTCGACTATCACTGTTTTTATTGTAAAGGTCCAGTGGATGACAATCTTCATTGTTACAAGTGTGCGTGTGAGCGGTGTGGAAGTAGTGTTAGAGACGGATTTTGTAAATGGTGCAAAGCAAATCCGGATGCTCTCAATGATTCTCAAAGTTCTTCCGACTACCCTTCACAGCCCGAGATACGTGCAATTAAGGGCAAACGGTCAAGAATTGATCCAGACCTTTCACGATTTACGGTTCAAAGTTTATCAAGCAAACGTACTGAGCTTAAAGCGGTGACTAAAAGGAACAACTTGCCTGATCTTCACGTTTATCAAGAACAAGAACTAGAGACCATAACGGAAGTGGTGGAAATTCCTAGCTCTCAGAGCACACCACTTGTCCCACCTCCGTACTCTTCAAGATGTTCTTCGAGACTGGATAGTCAATCAGATTATCGTGTTGATTTTGTTGATTCTTTGAATAATCCGAACTCTTTCAATTATTCTCAAAATGATTTCAACCACCCTCCTTATAACTCATACGAGCAAGAACCGTACTATCAGACTTTCAATGATACATCATTCCAAGATACACCGAGTTATTCGTGTGAATATTGTGGAGGTCCTCACTAGGGTTTTGATTGTCGAACTGGGAGCATGCTTGTCTATGAGCAAGTTTCGTGTAACAATCAAAATTTTGGTTATAACCAATATCCATACGATTCACCAAATCAGTCACAGCAATTGTACTGTTGTGAGTACTGTGGAGGTCCACACTTCAGCTCTGATTGTCAAACTAGGAATCAATTTGTCTATGAACAGGTTCCTTGTAACAATCATGAATTTGGTTTTGACCACAATCCACATGAATCATAGTCACATCAGTTTAGTCACTATGACTACTGTGGAGGTTCACATTTCAGTTCTGATTATCCTACTAGGAACACATCTGTCGATGAGTATGTTCCTTGTGACAATTATGACTATCCTTATCATGAACAACCTCCACATTACCAAATGAATCAGGAACCACGTCAGCCTCAGCCAGTTCCTCAAAATCTTCTCCTTGATCTTCTGGATTTAGTAAAAGAATTGAAGGAAGAACATGCCCGAGAAAATCATCATGAGAAAACTATGGCAAAATTATTGGCTGAAGAGCAGGCTGCTAAATTAGATGCCCAAATTGCCCTTGAAAACTCTATTAGAGAATCAATTGCAAAAGAAAAAGCAGCCAGATCTGGTTCTCAATTCCGTTTCATTTCTGATGACAGTGATGATGAAGATACCCTTGACATTCTTCAATTTTATAAGGGTTCATCAAGTTCATCAGTTGAAAATACACCCATGGAAACACAGGGAGAAAAGAATATGACGGGATCACTAGCAAAAGAACAAATGGAACTTGAAGAATCCATACATGCTAGTACTTTTCAACTCCTTCAGTCTGTTATCACACCCGAAGTTCCCACTCACTCTGTAAGCATGGGGGATGAGCATCTTAGCACTGTTCCTGAAAAGGAATCGGACGAATTCATAAAGTCTACTGTTGAGAACCTTGTCCCAATCCCAAGAGAGTCACAGGGAATTCTTGATCATGTGTGTGATATCCCTTCCCCTCCTGAAAATCTAAATGATCAAATTGAAATGTTCTTCGATTCTGATGAGGATTGTTCTTTATCTTGTGGAGACATGGTGTATGTAGAGGCATCACTGCCTCATTCTGATGTTGACCCTCTTCTTGAGGAGTTCACAGATGAACTTACTCACATCAATCCACTTCCGTTGGTAAGTGATAATGATCTATTTGACTTCGAAGCCGATCTAGGAGAAATTGAAAATCTTTTAAATTCTAATCCCAACATCGAGCTTAGTGATCCACATACTGATGACAATTCTTTATCTTATGGAGACATCAGTTATGTGGAGGAATTACCTTCTGAGCTAGTCAGCTTAGAAGAAGAAAATGATGAAGAAACTGACACTGAAATCCAAGATGAAGCTCTTCGTGCAACGTTATTGAATGTCAGTCTTCTCATTTCTAAAATCGAGGCTTTCAATGAGAAACCCATTTCATCTCCTATCCCCATAAAGGATAGTGACCTTTTTTCCGATGATTCTATGCCGGAAATTGAAGCCTTCAGTTTTGATCATATAGGAGAGAAGATTAGTGGCAGTACCACTTCTTATTCTCATCCTCCTCTCCCCGAATATGAATTATTCTCCTTCGAGGAGTTCTCCCTTGAACTCACTCATATCATACCTCCGCCGGAGTATGATAAATTCTACTTTGATCTAGACACACCCGGGATATGTCTTGATCAAATGAGCTTAAATGATGAGATTCATGATATTGAAATCGTGAATTCTCATTCTGATGATGATGAGTTAGTCATGATTGTTATGATGACTTTCTTTCTCTTCTTCGTCTATCCCGTGGCCTCCCCTGTCCTTCGCTCCTTCGGGAATGAAGACATTATCTTTGACCCCGACATCTCATTTTATCATGATAAGAGGCATTAGATTTACTACATGATAAGAGGCATTAGGATAACCCTTGTTTTTAAACCCGTATTATAATTACTTGACCAATGAAGTCAATGAACTTGACTAATAAGGTCAAGTAATTCTCCCACACCTTTGCGATGTACTCATTTTTAGTACACGATACCCCTAGTACACCCCTCAGAGCCTATCTTTTCGTTTTTAACTTTAAGCATCTTACTTAAAGGAAGAATTTGTTTACAATCCACCCCAAAGGTACACCCAAATCGCCTTAGCCTACCTTGTATGCACTCATCTTTAGTGCATTATTGTGACAACATTTGTTTAAACCCTTAGTTAATTGTCTAGTTGATTACATGGTTGCTAAGTCGAGTCATATCCTTGTACATATTGTTTTGGGACGATTGGGACTCATGGGTAAAGTACTAATGTAATGGAGTAATGGGGAAGAAGTCAATTATTACCACCCATGCATGCGTTAATATTTTAAAGTACTCCAAGTTTTTCAATTATCTTAATTCGAGCCATTAGAATAGTTAATTGTAAAGTATGTAAAAGTTCAAGTGTAAGGGGAGAACCGAGGCTCCTATGATGTATTATTTTGGATGGTAGGGCAAGAGTGTATGAAAAAAAAATCGAAAAAACAAGAAAAAAACGAAAAAAAATTGGAAAAAGAAAAGTGGAAAAAACATACGGACTACCATCCCGTTTAATTTTATCTTCATTTATGTTTTTGTTATTTTCTTTTTAGCTTAAGTCAAGTGGAGTCTTGGCTTAGCAACGCCACCTTGTCCATGTATTTGATAAAGATAATTAACTCGCCACCACTAAAAATACCCTTTATTCCAACCAAACAGTGTTTATCATGTCCCTACACCTAACATTATAACCCTTTGTAATGCCCTCTTTGATAGTTTATCTTAGGTGCTTACGCCTAGTGGAGGAGGTTTTCGATCCTTTCCCAAGCCTATGGTAATCTATTTGCTATGACAGGTAGTGAGTGATATTTCTTCCATTTCCATTTAGTTATATAGGTTTATAACACCCGAGAGATGAGAGTATCCAAACACTATTTGTGAGGTGCTAGTGTATGATTTCCGTGCTTGTTATGACTAGGGTTGAATGACTACTTATTGTAATTACTTTTATATTAATGTTAAATGACCCCTAGCTCATATTTTGATTGGAATAAAAGCGCATTTGCTTGAGGACAAGCAAATCTCAAGTGTAAGGGTATTTAATGAGGCGAAAAGTGTTACGCTTTTAGGGGGTAATTTAAGCCCTAATCCGTAATTATTTGATCATATATTGCCTTAAATCGTTCCTTTTGTCATTTTAGGTACTTTGGAGAGGAATTCTGGAAAAGGAAGCATATTGGACGTTTTTGGAGCATAAAAGTAAAGAAAACGACAAAGTCTCAAAATATGCTGGAAATTGTACCTGACGGCGTCCCGCTTTACCAGGTGACGGCGTCACTCTTTGACAACAAGGTGGATTATTTTTGCACTAGACGCCCCAAAAAGATTTTGGAGATTTAACACGTGACGGCGTCACGTGTTACTGGATGTAGGTCGTCACGTTTTATCACAAAGGGAGACGGCCCAGAGAATTTTATAAGGGGACGGCGTCAGAGTTGGATCTGAGCAATCCGAGGAATGTTTTGGCGGCGAGGGACGGTGTCACACCCTATAAGGTGACGCCGTCAGATTGTAAATTCTATATATATTCGTCTAATTTTCATTCATTAGTGTGCAACTTTTGGGAAAAACCTTAGCTCGTGTTTTACAGTATTTTTAAGGGTTCTTCACCCTTGAAACTTGGATGCTTAATTAAAGATAAGTCCTTTTCCAAATCAATCAATATGTCTATGTGTTGTTTGATTATATCTTATGCTTGTCTTTCAATTAACATGCTAGGCTAGGTCTTTATTGTGTTTTCTTGGATCTAATGAAACCTAGATATTGATTATATGTTGTTGGTTTGTTTGTGATTGTTGTGGGTGGGTGAAGTCGATGTTAGGCTTAAGAAAACGGGCTAACCTCCTATACGGTAACTTGCTTGAACGTCTTAAGAAGCATGAATCGGATGTGTACTACGATTATATGGTTGTATTTAATGCATGAGCGAATTCTAATGATCCCATGTTAGGAGCTTTTAGTCGGCTCGACGTAGGAGTGAAGTATGAGCTTATAGAGTTAGGGAAGATCGTACACGGCCCTACGAATGGTTTAAAGGAATACAACCCATCATCCACACAATTACAACAAACCAATTAACATGTAAAAGATAGCTAGGGAGTAAGGAAATCTAAGTAAACACATTTTTCTCTCATATAAGTTTCACAACCATTTACTTTTTCTTGTTATTTTATTTAATTTGCAAAAGTAGTTATTTAGGTTAGTTGACTAGCAACTAATTCTGCCCACTCTTCCAAAAACCGAGATTTTTACTTGCTCTCATAAAACATAAAAATACAAAAAGAATCATCCCTCAACCCTTAGAACTAATTAGAGTAGCTTTTCAAGCCTAACGACACTATTCCCCGAGAGAACGATCAATCCCCCGGAACTTGCCACTTCACTATACTACATCGGTCAGGTACACTGCCTGGTGGGGGTTGTAAGCTTCTCAAGATCCCTTGAGAGGTAAAACCTAAGTGTAAAGGTTGCAAAACCCACGCATCAGTTAGAAATGCCAATTGGATTTTCCTGAGCTAAATTTTTGCTTTATTATATTCTTATGACCTAACTAACCTCTAGACAAGCTCATGTATCCACCTATGCCAACCACTGCTATGTTTACTTGATGTAAACATCCTGCTATGTCAAGTCAAGGTTACAAAAATATTTTCACTAAGTAAACTATCACTCTAGTACACTATACTTATTAGAAAACCCTAATTGCACCTATGTGTTTACGGTTATCTTTAAAACCCTAATTGCCTATCTGAACTAGCTTGAAAGTGTTTAAAGCTTAAGTATGAGTTATAATAGCAACCTTAGGACATATTAGACTCCCTAGAACATAGTACAACTCCCTAGAACTTAGGTACAAGTCCCCTAAGCACAAAACCCTAACTAGGTCATAACTTCTGAGGCGCGTGATGTGTCGTTGCGGTTTAGCAGTGTTAATGCCTATTCAAGTTTTACATTTATATTTAGCCGACTTATCAATAACACACACACTTAATGAGCAGTGTACCCGGTCAGTTTGTATATGATGGTAAGCAGAGTGTCGATCACTAAGAGTGAAACGTATTATCTAGTTATCCTAACCATTATTTTAATATCTAAGTTAGCTTTACAGTCTAATTTAACGAAAGGGTTCAGCCTGAGAGACTGGCACAGTTTGGTTATTTAATTAAACAGTAAATACTAATGAGAACAAATCAGCGAATAGCATACACGTACACAGATAGATAATAGAGACAATAAGAAGACCTGTCCTGATAATTAAGCAGCTTGTCACTTGTTTTATTGCTAGTTTTATATGAAGTGTATATAATTAAGCCTGTACTCGTTGGTTTCCTTATATCGGCGAGTACAACATCGGATGTTGGGTCAGTTGTCACGATATGCAAAGGATCAGAAACTGATAAGCTTGACACTACCAGCAGTTCAGTGACACTTATTACGCATGACATAGATGCAGATTTCAAAGCAGTAAAAGAACAAGTGTCGTGTACTGAGGTACCCCTAACTGAACATCATAATGTGCTTTCTAATGAACGACTGCATACTGATCAAGTTATGCCCACTTATGATACATATTTGTTGGAAAAGACTGATAGCAATACCATTTCTTATTCAACAAATATGAATCATAAAGGGGGAGAAAGTGATCAGTATGTTGAACGTGATGATGTGTCAAGTTCGTTGTTTACGACTGAATTGTTTAAATCAAATGATATGGTTGATTACGAAGTTTTTAAAGAACTTTCAAATAGATTTTTACAACTTGAAAAACATTGTATTTCACTTGAAATCGCAATGCAACAAAAGGAAGAAAGTTTTCAAACTAATCAACCATGTAAAAATCCGGAACTTCCTGATTTCCGTGAATACTTTATGATTAATGATTTGAAAGCTCAGCTAGTAACAAAGAACCTGACAATCAACAACCTGAAAAAATGTGTTACTGAGATGTGTGATATATGTAATGAAGTTAAGGCTAAACATGTCAGTAATGAGATTGCAACTAGAAATTTTGAACTAAAAGTGGCTGAATTACTTTTGGAAAATGAGTGTTTGAAAAAGCATTGTAAAAACCTGAATGAGTCAATCAAAGAAATGAGAACTAAGTTGATAGAACAAACAACCTCTTTGACTGCCAAAAATGATGAATTCAAAGCTCAACTCCAGGAAAAGGGTTTCACAATAACAGCATTAAAAAACGAGCTAAGAAAAGCAACAGGGAATAGTGTGAACACTAAGTTTGCAAAACCATCAATCTTGGGAAAACCAGATTTACCATCGAATAGAAAGCAATCAGTTGTTAGACAACCGGCTGCATTTAGATCTGAACGACCAAAACTTTCAAAAACTCGGTTTGCCTCCCAAGTTGATGCGGAACAAGTTTTGACAAAACTAGTCACTCCACATTATTTGCCTAAGATTATTGCTTCTAGTTCTGCTAAACCTCAACATGTAGCTACTCCTGCTCCTAGCACCTCTAGGATTAGTTCGAAAACAGAGTCAAAACCAAGCATTAAGATTCGAAATTCTTATAATATAAATGACTTGGATAAGAACAATGATCTAGAAAAGACTAGGAAAAGGGCACTACTTCATAAGGATGGAATCTTAGGTTCACAACCTCGTATGGTGCCTCCTTGTTTATTGAGGAACACAGCTAAGGATCAACCTGTTAAGTCTAGGATCTACAATAAGTCATTCACAATGCATAACAAGCAAAACAAACCTAAAACTTCTCCTAGGTGGATACAAACTGCTAAATCTTTGGAGACTAGGAATATCGATAAGCCTTCCACTATGCATAAGAAGCTTAGTAATCCTAGACCTCACCATAAGTGGATTCCAACTGGTAGAACTTTTAAGTACGTTGGACTCAAGTGGATACCTACCGGAAAGGTGCTTACTGATGGCAATGCCATGGTTGAAAGTGAAACCCCTAAGGGTTTGGATACTGTTGTCACTAACCCATATATATGCAATCAAGTTTGTAATGTTAGTGCAGGTAGTCCTTACTCAGTTGCAGGTACATCGATCATTCACTACATGAAAAGACTCAAAGTCTGGAGGCCTAAAGCAAGCATATCTCCTGCTTCAGGAGGTGTAGAAAGTCAATGTTGATGTATGTGTGCATTATGACGTTTGAACACAACGGTTCAAGCCTTGCTCTTCAATGATTATGATGTTTGAACACCGAAGTTCAAGCCTCGGTCCTCAATTTCATCATAATGGCGTCTGCTGACAACACTTCAGGCCCCGTTCATCAAAGAAAAGAAAGGCGTACGATTCAGTGCGCCTTATCTTCGGAAGAAGAGAAATCTTATTATTTTTTACCACTCTCAACTACATGGTTCATGCTTTCTCCATGTTCATTCAGTCATCAAGTGGATCTACTTATCATTGATCAAATTCTCATTCACTTGTTCAATCAAAAATGACAACCTTGTTTGCAATTTTTGAGGGGGAGAAGGGTGAATAAACTACATGATTGATTATATTCTTATTCACATGCTCAATCAAAAATGGCAAACTTCGTATGCAATTTTTGAGGGGGAGAAGTGTGAATAAACTACATGATTGATTGTATTCTTATTCACTTGCTACTCAATCAAAAATGGCAAACCTTGTATGCAATTTTTGAGGGGGAGAAGTGTGAATATACCACATGTTGATTTATGCTTGAAGAATGGTCATATGACTCTCCTCCAACACCTAGTGTTACATTTGATAAGGATGACTGGGATTTATGTTTGATGAATACTTCCATGCTCCAACAATGTTGATCAACTAGTTCCTAAAGCTCTTGCTCCGGTTCTTGCTGACTCAACTGGTTCACCTACGTTAATCTCCATTGATCAAGATGCACCATCTCAAAGTATTACTCAGACTACTCATGAAACCCAATCTTCAGTTGTTCCTCAAGGTGTTGATGATGACTATCATGATACTGAAGCTGCACACATGAATAATGATCCATTCTCTGGTATTCCTTTCCCAAAACCAGGTTCTGAAGAATCCCTTTCTTCACGGATTGTTGTCCCTTCCAATGTGCACTTAGTAAATCAACCACAAGAATATAAAGGAAAATGTCAGCTAAGAATTTGGACATGGAATGTCAAGTGATCACGGAGTTTATTTGGTATGCTTTATTTGAGATTGAAGTTGACTTTCGCATTGGCGTGATCTTATTTTATCTTGAAGTCAAGGTTGGTTGGATGCATGACTTTCATTGATAACTTGCTCGTGATTAAGATTTAAGTTGAAGACTTGGTTTATCTAGTTACCAGCAGTCGGGGTGGATGGTTGAAGACCTGGTTAACTATCACTTTAAGGAGTTACGTTGTAGTACTCAGTGTCACACGCAGATGACAATGTGGATAATCACAAGAGGTGTTAATGTATCATACTTTGATTAAGTATTGAGTACTTAGGGATTTGCTTGGAGCATAAATTCTCTACACCGTTTCTTCCAAAATTAGTGCAAGATTAAGTCACCAAAATGGGGAATTTTACTTCAGCTTCAAGTTTGGTATATCGGGTTTGCTTCTTCAGTGGTTACTTCAAATAACCTACATAAGGGTTGGTAAAGATAGTCAATGAGAGTTTCTGTAGCAGTTGATTCTCACATGATACGTTTGAGCTAATTTATTCTTCTCATATGTTTTAATGTATAATGTGTTGCTGATTCTGAGGTATCAAAACCAGCAAGGGGGAAGGAGACATACATCTGAACGCACAACGAGTACACGTGATGAGCTTTGTACTTCTTAATTGAAGATATTCCGGGAAGACATATGTCACAACCGCAGAGATAATCAGTGTCTTAACTCGTTTTTCTGGTGTATCATTCCAACTACGTGGGGGAAGTGGTCTCTTGATACTTGTGGTATGTTGTACTTCAGCTTTCAGTGAGAAGAAACATGAGAAGGAAAGTTGAAGTGTGAGATGATATTGCTTATCGACATCTTCATATGAGCTGATATGATTTATGGTAAAGTGCTTCTGGTTAATGATTCATGTACACATTGGTATGATGATTCCGATGAGATCGCAACCATCATGGGAGAGATATGTGTACATCAGGGTTCACATGACCGGGCTTAATCATTTATTCCGGAGTTGATATCCGCAGAGAGGGTTAGTGCTTCAACCTGTTACTTTGGTGTCATCGTATCTACTTGTGGTGGGTACGTGTGTACAATATGGACTAAGTTATTATATGTAAGATAACTGGAATGCACTTGGTGAAATGAAGATGTTGATATCTTGTTTCCCCGAATAGATGATCGCTCAAAACTACAGAATAATGTGTACATTGGGGACGCACAACAAGGTCATGTGATCGGGCTTAATCTGAAATTCCGGGATTGATAACCGCAGAGATGATCAGTGGTTCACCTTGTTACTTCGGTGTTATCGCTTTCTTCGGGTTTATGAGCTTCATACAATGAGACTTTTTGCATCACTTCAACGACTTGGGGGAAGTGGTCTCATGTAGGTGATTGTCGGTTTGGGGGGAAGCTACCATAGCTTCACGATGAGGAGGCTAAAATTCAGTGATTTGGTGGTGTCTAGTGATTAACTCAGTTGTGAGATTCTAGTGATTTGTTAACTACTTGCGCTTGGTGAATTGTTGTGACTTAAGTCGTTTCGATTAGTCTGATATTTGACGTTGTGAGTTAATCCTTATGACTTGACTTATTATGATCGGATCTATTGTAACTTGACTTGTCGCGACTTGACACTTAGTGCTAATTGTGACTTATCCAAGATCTCACTCTAAGTCTAACTCGCATATTACATCTTTCGGTTTCTTTTGTTGACTTTAGTAAAATCCCGAGAGAGAATCGATCTCTCGATTTAAGTCACAAGAGTAGTAAAATCCCGTTTAAGATTACATCATGGCAACCACAAATTTAGACGATTATTCGTGAGCCTCGAAAGCTTTGGTGGTGAAAGTTTAAGAGATGTTGACTACTGACTTCTACAACGAGCTGAACGATATTCTCACTTCGGTACTCATGTCAACATACTCTTAAACTAATTAGTATCCTTTGTACATATATTAAAACCAAAAAGAAAATAGAAATTTACAAAACCCACAAAAACCCATAAAAATCAGAAAAATAGAAAATACCAAAAACAGTTACTTTTTAAGGCATGTCTTCTGGCCCTTTGTACATATATTAAAACCAAAAAGAAAATAGAAATTTACAAAAACCACAAAAACCCATAAAAATCAGAAAAATAGAAAATACCAAAAACAGTCACTTTTTAAGGCATGTCTTCTGGCATCGATAACATTTATGGTCCTAGAAATGTCATTCAATAATGACACGGGTCTTTAAATGAAGTTCGAACAGAAGTTCAAAAAGTTTTTCAAAACATGCCTATATGGCTTGCAGTTATTTCAGACTGTAACCCGTTCGTAAAATTTCGGGTTGCTATTACTTCAGATTGCAACCCGTGTTTCAAAATGAGGAAAACACGTCGCCATAAAGACGGTTGTTCCTAACAACGGATGAAGTTCATTGATTCGTTGTGTTTTGGTGTGTAAAACAACAAGTATTCAAAAATATCAACAAGTGAGGTCAATGTTATCGTGAGTGACAACAAGACGTGGAGAAATACAAGTAAACCTTTTAGGAAAAAGATTACCTCGTAAACTCATGCAATGTGATATTTGTGAGACCAGGAAGTGTTTTCCCGGGTCGTACCCCAACGAGGTGTGAATGGAAAGCTTCGTGAAAAGATCGAGATTAAAATGCTTGTATGTTTGGTTGTGAAAGATTGTTTGGTTTTGTTGTACGTTAAATTAACGAGAATTGAAAATTAACTAACGTAAAGGAAAATAAATCAACCTAAAGGGAACAAAAGGCAATTGGAAAACTAGGGAGATCCTAAAACACTACGGGAACCAAAAATAGGTATCGGGAATCCTAAAACATAAGTAAACAAATAAACGTGACGTTTATTTAAGATAAACGTCAACGTACAAATAAAAACATGAAATTTAAGCTACATAAATCCTACAGGCCTACAAATAATTTTCCTACGAGCTAGATGACAAAAGAAAATTTTAGAAAAAAGAAAATAAATATTTCAATAAAAACTCTATTTATTATGAATTAAAAACTATTTAACACTAATTAAATCAAAATAGATACTAAAACTATTTAATTAATTCTGAAACTTTTTTAGTAATTAAATAAGGCTAAAACAAAACTAAGAAAAATAAAAAGTTGGGAAAAATCAGTTTAGAAAAGCAGAAATAAGCCGAAAATAAGTTAATAAGCAAAAGGTGCAACACTACTATAAAAATAAAGATTGGAAACTAAAACGTGAGAAGTCCCTAGGGCAAATGGTTTGGTGTGGTTGTGTTGTGTCTGTGTTTGTGGTGAGGTCTGGGGTTCGATTCCCAGTCCTATCTTTTTGGACAATTTTTTTTTCCTTCATTCCTTTTGACTGACACAACCACAAACACAAACTGAAAAACTTTTTTTCTTTCCTTGGAATTCAGATTATATCAACAAAATTTAGACAAAACTCACTAAACAATTCAAGTTTTCAAATTTTTGTTTTGTTTTCAAACTTTGTTCAAGGAATGAGCTTATACACCAAATTAGCTTAAAGCTTAAACAAGCAAGCAATTACAACAATAACAAGAATGAACATCAACAACAACATACACAGGAACAACAAGGATCCAAGCAGCAATTCAAGAATAAGAACAATAAACAGTGGCAGCAAACAGGAACTCAACAAGCAGTTAAGCAAAAGCTATAAGAAGCTTGAATAAGCCAATAAGCTCACAAAAGCTTATCAGCTCAAACAAACAGCAATAACAACAACAAATAACAACCCCAAGTTCAGATCAACAACAACAAGAGCAAGAACAATTAACAAATTCAGATATGACTGATGAACAAGAGTGGGTAGCAGCAGCAGTGAAAAATAAGCCTAAAAGAAGGCTAATTAATAAGCACTAGAACAAGTCCTAATAAGCCTACCTAGGGGGCTTTCTAAATCACCCAAGAACAAGTCCTAACAACAAAATTTGAGCAATCTATGGGGAAATCAAAATTAGCCAAATCTGAGATACAGGGGATTTCTCAGTCAAGCTACCAACTTCAAGGCTTCTTTTCAATGGTCAAACCTTGTTCAAATTCCAAAATTCTTTTTGAAATCTATGCACAAGCTGGCAAAGAACACAATTCAACAAACCTTATCCATTTTCATCAACAAACAAAACCTAGAGAGTGATTTGACTTTTGCTCCAAAACTGAGTATGCAAGATTTTGACTTTGCAAAAATTATGAGAGCTTTGACTTTGGTGAATTTAGACTGACTCTAATTGATTGATTGATGTTTATTAACCCTAAGTAAGCCTAAATTTAACAACCTAGATCAGTTCTAAGGTGAATTCAAGGATTTGGCTCTCAAATACATTTACAGTAAACTGCCAAAGTGATACAAATGAAATTTTGACTTTTGCTGTGAATAGGACCAACCAAAACTTTATTTTGATGAGGTAGTACCCTAAGAACAATGTACCAACAGTTCTTAACAACTAACAATAGCAATAACACAGTGATAAAGCTTGATCCAAACACGACCCCTCATAACTGTTTTGAAATTTTTTCAAGAGCAGTATAAGATTAACCTATGAATCAGAGATCTAAGCTGTACTAGATACTACAATAAATGAACAAAAACTAACAGGCAAGCAAACAACAATGATCATATCATCATGACTTTATGACAAGAAAAAAGTGAATGGCCTACTTGTCATCCAATGCTAGGAGAAAACTAAACAGTGAACAAACAATCAACCTAAGTGTTCCATGAGACTCTAAACCAAACCCGTACAGCTTCGGAACTTCTTCTCTTCTTCTTTCTTCAATTTTTTTTTTTTTTTTTTTTTTATTTTTTTTTTTTTTTTTAGAATTTCTTGTGATATTTCTCATTTTCTTTCTTTGTGTTCTTTTTCTTTTTTAATATGAAACTATTACAAATTTAAATGACATTATAAACCAAAACACGCAAACTTTGAATAAATTCAAACATTGGATTAAAATCTTTATTGAACTGAAAATGAAATAGTACAAACTGAAATAAGAAGAAACAGAACAATTAAACTAAGGTTGGAGCCATTACAAGGCTACAAATTGATTCTATATTTATACACTAATGGAGTGGTAGAAATGCTTCTCTTGTGCTTGCTTTCTGAAATTAGGGTTCCAAAAGCCTTGAAACCTTGCGAACA
>LBNU01009562.1:2478-21231 GCA_014162995.1 Artemisia annua
CTATACAAAAATGAGAAAACAAAGCTAAACAAAAATCTAATCGAATCCAAGTCCAAGTCTAATCCAGAAGTAATGGGCTTCTAATCATCGGGCAGTCCACTAACGCTCTTATGAACTCTTCACCCAAACCCAGCTTCCAACCTAAAACCTGCCGCAGGAAAAGAAATGCGGGTGAGCTTAAAAAGCCCAGTGAACATATATATAACGAAACAAACGGATAATCGAAACGTATAAAAGTATATGAAAAGGAAAACAAAAGCTCCTGCTGAAAAGATTATCATCTGTCAAATGCATAAGAGATCGACGAACAGCCGAACAATATCATAAGTCAAACAAATGAAGGGTCATAGAGATATCAACGTAAGCATAATCATAATAGAATAATGAGCACGTATAAACAAAGGCGTGTCTACCAGAGCCACTCGAATAGACACATAGAAATATAGGAAAGCCACGAGCCGACCTACCAGAGCCACTCGAATAGGTCTCGAAATCACATAATCACATATCAAAGGATACGGAGAGGGAAGACCTCTCGGTACCACATATCAAAGGATACGGAGAGGAAAAACTCTCGGTACCACATGGAGTCGATCACACTCCCAAAGGTGAATGGGTACAGAGCACGTACAGCCATCACGCTATGAAACGAAATGAAACAAAGCCTAAGATGCATCCATACGCCCCCTGCAAAACAAAATCATACATGCATCCTGCTCGCATGACAGGGCTACACATACGTTAAATGGCCAAGTGATCACATATCATATCATATCATATCGAAATGGGGATGTCGTGGATCAATCACACCTCCACAGAAAGTGTCATGCCATCGGTGCCTCGATGACACGGCCATAGTACCTCCATGACTAGAATAAAAACTCGGGCATAGAACGAAACGAATCACATCATAGCATATCAAAGGAACCTAACAAGGGACCACATCAAAGGATCCTAACAAGGACCACATCAAACAAAATATAACAAAGAATCATATCAATGAAGTACATCAAACGAATCATATCATATCAACGAAGCATATCAAACGAATCATATCAAAGTACAAGGGAACAAAGCAATGGCTTAGGGAATCATAATAAGATAACGAATCAAAGATCAAGATCAAAAGTCATGAGAGCGAAAGCACCCTTACTGAAAAAGGGTAAGAATATCTGTACCTTAAACCGCCAACAAAACCACATCATAACATAAGAATATGAAGTCACTCCTTCTTCAGCGAATCTACACGAATTAATGATCGGCTAATTATTAATGACTTGTTTTAAACCAGCTTACTCGTTTTAGTCGGCTTTCCATTTTTAGTAACTTTTCATTTTTAGTAACTTTCCATTTATAGCAGCTTTTCAAATATAGTAACTTTCCATATTTAGCAAGTTTCTTTTGAAATAGTAATTTTTTATACTTTAGGGTAATAAATGATAATCAAATATACTTAAGAGTTAATAATGGCAATTATCATAGTTTAGGGCATTTTAGTTGATTTACCACCATTAACTTTTACATGAACTGATGCACACCTGTTTAGTATAATAGTTGAACTAAGTGAAAGTTATTTCTGTGGAAAACTAGAAGGGGGGGTTGAATAGTTTTACGTCTTTTTAATTTACAAAAGTTTGGTTATGAAAAACTTCGATTCCAATTTTATGTGATCTCAACTTGCAATTATAAACAACAAAGTCTACTAATGAATATAATGGCAAACATGTAAGTAAGTAAGTAAAGAGATAAAGATAGAAAGATAGCACCGTGAGATAAAGGATTTATAGTGGTTCGGCTACGAATCTCCTCTTCGTCCTACTCCACTCCCCGAGCACCCAACTTGAGAGTTTTCTTCACTATGTCAACAAGCTCCCTTATGGCGGAGAAAATCTTACACAACTTTTGCTTACACCAATTAACGACACTAAGCTAAATGTCGGGTTCTAATTGTAGCTAGAACCAATCTCACACCACTACACAACTTAGCACAACTTCTACACAACTTGTACACACCACAACTTCTTCACTACTTCACACCACTTCACTACTTCACTACTTCTTCTTCTCTACACAACTTCTACTTTACCTAGATTTACTTATTACAAGCACAACACAACTTCACAAATGATTTACACAATATACAATACTAATCTACAATACTTCTTAAACTTGATGTTGAAGGAGTATTCTTCTTTTGCACTTTGGATGAGGAAGGATGAGGAGGGATTGAATCACATGAAACAAAGATTAATAATCTTATGATGAAAGGGTTTAGAAAGATGTTTGGAGAGGATTGGAACTGAAAATATTCGTGCAAAAGGTGGGAAAAATACCAGGTTTGAGGTAGTATTTATAGGCAAAAGATTCTGACAACAGGAGCGTGCCGGCCCCCTTAAATGGAGGTCGGCCCCCTTAAAATTAAGGGGGCCGCCCCTTATAATTAAGGAGGCCGCCCATCTGTAACGGCCACAATCTTTGTCTTTTTCTGGGGAAAGTTTATTTGGTAAAAAACTAACTGATTTTGGTTAAAATTTTGAATTCATATAGTTAGTATGATTTAAACATTTTCCTTTATTACTAAAAATGTTTTTCAAAAATATAAAATAAGTTTATTTAATTTTATAAACTTTGTAATAATTAAATAAATATCCGTTTGATCATAAAATGTATTAAGCACTTGTTTATTCATACCTTAAGTGATTTAATTGGATGAGATGATATAAACTTACTTAAGAACTTGTTTTCGTATTAACTTTGCGTTTAATGTTTTTACATTTTGTGATCGTCAAGACATAGAGATATCGAAAAATATAAATAATGTTTTTATGCATTATTTATATCAACAAATTATTCTCTAATCCTAGGAAGAAGTTTAGTTCACCCATCATACTCATCTCAAACTCATCATTCATGATTTTGGCAAATTCATCACACATTTCTTGACAAGTCGATCCAAATATAATGTCATCGACATATATTTGAACAATGATGATATTTGGGTCACTTCTTTTAGTGAAGAGAGTGTTGTCTACCATTCCCATGGAATAATTATGTTTAATCAGGAATGCTTTTAGTCTATCATACCAAGCCTTTGGAGCTTGCTTAAGACCATATAAAGCTTTCTTTAGTTTGTAAACATAATCAAGTTTTGCGAAGTAAATGAATCCTGGAGGTTGTGCCTCATATACCTGCTCATTGATAAAACCGTTAAGGGATACACTCTTCACATCCATTTGGTATAACTTAAAGTCTAGGGCGCAGGCGTAGGCTAAGAGTATTCTAATGGATTCTAATCTAGCTACAGGGGCATAGGTTTCGTCATAATCAATTCCTTCTTGTTGATTATAACCTTGGGCGACTAACCTAGCTTTATTCGTAGTTACTATTCCATTTTCGTCTAACTTATTTCTAAGTACCCATTTGGTTCCTATTATGGTAACATCCCTAGGATTTGGGACTAGTTCCCAAACATCATTTGTTTTGAATTGATTTAATTCCTCTTTCATAGCCATAATCCAACTTTCATCCTTTAAGGCTTTATTTATATTCTTAGGTTCTATTGTTGACACAAAACAAAAGAAGTTATTATTATATTGAGCTTGTGATCTAAGTGTTCTTTGATTTAGGTTACCTATGATGTTGTCTAATGGGTGTGACTTAGATTCCTTAATATTTACAACCTCATTTTCTTCTAATGTTTCTATTTCGTTATCATTTCCTAAAGGCTTATTTTTACTAACCTCAATAGATTCTTCCTCAATCACATCATCATCTTCTAAGGGTAAGGTTTTTGGTGGTGGAGGAGTTTCATCAAAGGTTACATTTAAGGATTCTTCTACTTTCATAATGTGTTTATTTAAGACTATGTATGCTTTACTATTTTGCGAATATCCTAGAAAAATTTCTTCGTATGACTTAGGGTTGAACTTAATGAGGTAATCTTTTGTATTAAGAATAAAACATTTGCTTCCAAATACCCTAAAGTAGCCTATATTTGGTTTTCTACCTCTTAATAACTCTTAAGGAGTTTTTCCTAGAATTCGTCTAATAGACACCCTATTAAGTATATATGTCGAAGTATCTACGGCATGACACCAAAATTTTTGTGGGATGGATTGCTCATTTAACATGGTTCTACTCATTTCTTGTAAAGACCTATTTTTCCTTTCTACTACCCCATTTGATTGAGGAGTACGTGGAGCGGAAAAGTTGTGAGATATTCCATTTAAATCACAATATTTTCCGAATTGTACTTCGTTATCAAATTCCCTACCATGATCCGTCCTAATTGAGACTATAGGGCATCGTAACTTATTTTGTATCATTTTACTAAATGTCTCAAATTTTTCAAAGGCTTCGGTTTTATCGCTTAGGAACCTAGTCCACGTGTATCGTGAATAGTCATCTACTATAACTAAGGTGTAGTGGTTGCCACAGTAGCTCCGCACCGCGGATGGACCGAAGAGGTCCATGTGAAGAAGTTCTAAGCATCTAGTAGTGGATACTATATTTTTAGCTTTATGACTAGCATGTGCTTGTTTTCCTATTTTACAAGCGTCGCAAAAATGTTGATTATATTTTTGACTAGGCAAATTTCTAACAAGTTCCTTAGACACCAAAGATTGTATTTGTTGCATGTTTGCATGACCTAATCTCCTATGCCATAAGGTGGAGTTTTCGTCTAAGGTCGCTAGGCATATCCTATCTTCCAATTTATCTCCTAGTTTCATGACATATACGCCGCCTTTCCTAATTACTCTACCTATGACTTTATCATCCTTAATAATTACACTATTCTTATCGGTAAAGGTAACCCTACACTTATTGTCACATATTTGACCTATACTAAGCAAGTTATATGTTAAGTTATCTACATGTTCAACATTTTCAATAGTTAGGGAGTCTTGAGAGATCGTACCATTGCCTATGATTTTTCCACAACGATCACTACCAAAAATAACGTTACCTCCGTTGTATGCTTTGTATGTAGAGAATAATTTGCGATTCCCCGTCATATGTCTTGAGCACCCGCAATCTTTTACCCATTCATCGGGTTCCAAATTAATTCCTAGGCATATTTCATTTGATGCTTGAGCGACAAAACATTCTTGTTTAGTATTTTTGTCTTCATCATCAAATCTTTTCCTTCGAATTGTTCTTCTTCTATCTTGTGCTCTTTGTCTCTTTTTAATAAGTCTTTTGAATTCTTTAACAACATTTGCATATTCTTCGTCTTCACTTTCGGAACTAGAATCGTCATCGTCACTTAGTTCCTTCTCGGTTTCCATCTCTACACGTTCTTCTTGTTCATTCTTGTCATGACTCGTGTTGCCTTCGGCATCATTACCTTCACACAGAAAATTTGAACTAGTAGCACTTGTACTCATTTCAACTAAATATTTGTCTACTATACTTTCTTTTGCTACTATCTTATGTGTAAGTTTTTCTTTGGCTTGACATTCTTCTTGATGAAGTTTTGAAAGATTTTTCCACATGTCATTTGCCGTTTGACAAAAAAATATTCTTTCATACTCAACTCTTGGTAGAGCTTTGTATATAATAAATTTTGCCAAGTTATTTTGTCTTTCAAAAATAGTTTTTATTGATTGAACATCATCAATCAGAATTACATGCCAAAGATCATAGTCTACTGATTTCACATAACTTTCGAATCGATTTTTCCATTCAAGAAAATTTTCATTTTCAAGAAATGCTGGTTTGAAAACAATTTTTCCTTATAAATATTTTTCCATTTCCATAGATCGATTTCAAGTTTTAAAATACAATATATTTTAAAAATCTTGTTTGACGTGGCTCTTGATACCAATTGTGGAAAACTGGAAGGGGGGGGGGTTGAATAGTTTTACGTCTTTTTAATTTAAAAAAGTTTGGTTATGAAAAACTTCGATTCCAATTTTATGTGATCTAAACTTGCAATTATAAACAACAAAGTCTACTAATGAATATAATGGCAAACATGTAAGTAAGTAAGTAAGTAAAGAGATAAAGATAGAAAGATAGCACCGTGAGACAAAGGATTTATAGTGGTTCGGCTACGAATCTCCTCTTCGTCCTACTCCACTCCCCGAGCACCCAACTCGAGAGTTTTCTTCACTAGCTCCCTTATGGCGGAGAAAACCTTACACAACTTTTGCTTACACCAATTAACGACACTAAGCTAAATGCCGGGTTCTAATTGTAGCTAGAACCAATCTCACACCACTACACAACTTAGCACAACTTCTACACAACTTGTACACACCACAACTTCTTCACTACTTCACACCACTTCACTACTTCTTATTCTCTACACAACTTCTACTTCACCTAGATTTACTTATTACAAGCACAACACAACTTCACAAATGATTTACATAATATACAATACTAATCTACAATACTTCTTAAACTTGATGTTGAAGGAGTATTCTTCTTTTGCACTTTGGATGAGGAAGGATGAGGAGGGATTGAATCACATGAAACAAAGATTAATAATCTTATGATGAAAGGGTTTAGAAAGATGTTTGGAGAGGATTGGAACTGAAAATATTCGTGCAAAAGGTGGGAAAAATACCAGGTTTGAGGTAGTATTTATAGGCAAAAGATTTTGGCAACAGGAGCGTGCCGGCCCCCTTAAATGGAGGTCGGCCCCCTTAAAATTAAGGGGCCGCCCCTTATAATTAAGGAGGCCGCCCATCTGTAACGGCCACAATCTTTGTCTTTTTCTGGGGGAAAGTTTATTTGGTGAAAAACTAACTGATTTTGGTTAAAATTTTGAATTCATATATTTAGTATGATTTAAACATTTTCCTTTATTACCAAAAATGTTTTTCAAAAATATATAATAAGTTTATTTAATTTTATAAACTTTGTAATAATTAAATAAATATCCGTTTGATCATAAAATGTATTAAGCACTTGTTTATTCATACCTTAAGTGATTTAATTGGATGAGATGATATAAACTTACTTAAGAACTTGTTTTCGTATTAACTTTGCGGTTAATGTTTTTATATTTTGTGATCGTCAAAACATAGAGATATCGAAAACTATAAATAACGTTTTTATGCATTATTTATATCAACAATCTCCCCCTTTTTGATGATTACAAAATCTAAACTCATTAAACTAAAAATTAATATATATACAAGTTTTTAGTGTGAGTTTATATCATTTCTCCCCCTTTTTGTTAACATCAAAAAGGTTTTCCCGATGAGCTTGGAGCTCCCCCTTGACGTATACTCCCCCTCGTTTTGAGGTCATAAAGTAAATCGAGATATGGAAAGCTTGCAAAAATATTTAGAGCACACAATGCATATAGAACAAGTGAACTAAATATAAACATGGCAATAAAAATTTAAAGGCATTCATTAATTAAATTAGATTATGTGAAAGACATAATCTTTAGTACATAAGCATACATTTATGCTTTTCTTAGTAAACTACACTTAAGAAGATACTAAGTTGCCATCTTGAAGACTCTTGGACTTGCTTGGTTACAAAAGGTTTTTGGTGATTTTATTTGGAAGCATGGAGGTTTGGTTTAGTGGTTTGATGGTGATGGGTATGGAGTATTAGATGGTGGTGATGTTGGTGAGGTTATAGTAAGTAGATGCTCAATCCAAGTGAGACATTCATTGAGAGTAAGGGTTTGTTTTTGAAGAAAGATGCAACAAGGACAATTGTTAACATGATTCTCAAATTGGGTCAAGTTGTTGGATGGTGATGAGTGAGCGGAGGAAGGATGTTGATCCAATTTGCTTTAAGTAATGTGCAAAGCAAGAAGAGCATTGAGCTCATGAGCTTATTTGAGCTCTTCAACGAACTTTTTATGTTCGGAGGTAGGTGATGATGGTGAAGTTGGATTGTGATTTGGGATTGAGGTTTGGACATGAAACATGGGATCCATGTTTGGATGAGTGTGATGGTTGTTGTTTTGAGATTGAGTATGAACCTCACAAGGGTCATTTGGTAGAGTTGAGTGAGGTGAATGTGGGATTTTATTTGTGAGAGTGATTGTAAGGTTGGCTTGTTGATGCAAAAGGGTGGTTTCATTTGGGTAAGTTGGAGGATTACATGTTGGTTGGTTAGAGACAACATCATTTATTGAAGTGGATTTTTGACATGTATCAAGCTTTCTTCTCCATACGGGTTTGACGGAGATCTTAGCAAATCTTGAAGTTTTGGATCTTGGGTGATTAGGAGAAGACATGATGGTGTGAGTAATGATTTGTGATGATGAGAGGTATTTATAGTGTGATGATTGTGTGTTTATGAAAGGATAATATGTGTTGGTTTTGATGGACAAAATGTGTTTAAGTATTTTGGGAAGTGAGGAATCAAAATAGGGTGAAAGGGCTAAAAAGCAGAAAGCAAACAGGAAGCCTCGACCTTCAGGTGGCCGGCCCCCTTAATTAGAGGCCGGTCCCCTTAATTTTAAGGGGGCCTCCCTTGAACTTTAAGGGGGCCACCCAGGCCCCGGCTCACAGATTGCCTGAAACAAGTTTTTGGTAAAGGTTTTCCAGAAAGATGTTTGTTTTGAGGTTTGGTATTGGGCAAGACCAACTCTTTAGGCAACTAGGCAAGTATCTTCATAGTGGATTTTACATGAAAACCATACATGTAATCAAATTAACATATAATCACAATTAAGCATGCATATTAAGTCAATAAATCAATTAAGCAATAAATTTTACTTAAAGCAACTAACTTAAAGTGAAGGCACCTATTAGTGGCAAACTAGTGATGGAACAAATGTGACAATGAAGTTCTTGATTTTGTTCTAGTGTGTGCCTATATGAAACAAACGTGGAGTAAAGATTGCTTCGACTCTTATGAAAACAAATTATCCTAAGAAACAATCTTTAGTCTCCTTGAATTAACTTTGCTCACTTCTAAATGTCATATATAAGTATTCATTGGATTATATACTTATAGATAACGAGAGTGAGATTATTATGCATGATTTTAGAAAAACGTTTTTATCATTATTCAACAATGATTTTTCCAAATCGTGAGAATGATTTTGAAATGAATTGAGGTTTTCCTTGAAAGTATAATTATGCAAACAAAATATCTCAATTCCTGATTTTGTACAAAATAGAATCCTAGACTCAGATTTGAGAAGAAAGAAAGAAAACAAAGAAAACTTTCCACCAGATGGCCGGCCCCCTTAAAGTGAGGCCGTTTGACAAAAAAAATATTCTTTCATACTCAACTCTTGGTAGAGTTTGTATATAATGAATTTTGCCAAGTTATTTTGTTTTTCAAAAATAGTTTTTATTGATTGAACATCATCAATCAGAATGACATGCCAAAGATCATAGTCTATTGATTTCACATAACTTTCGAATCGATTTTTCCATTCAAGAAAATTTTCATTTTCAAGAAATGGTGGTTTGAAAACAATTTTCCCTTCTAAATATTTTTCCATTTCCATAGATCGATTTCAAGTTTTAAAATACAATATATTTTAAAAATCTTGTTTGACGTGGCTCTTGATACCAATTGTGGAAAACTAGAAGGGGGGGGGTTGAATAGTTTTACGTCTTTTTAATTTACAAAAGTTTGGTTATGAAAAACTTCGGTTCCAATTTTATGTGATCTCAACTTGCAATTATAAACAACAAAGTCTACTAATGAATATAATGGCAAACATGTAAGTAAGTAAGTAAGTAAAGAGATAAAGATAGAAAGATAGCACCGTGAGACAAAGGATTTATAGTGGTTCGGCTACGAATCTCCTCTTCGTCCTACTCCACTCCCCGAGCACCCAACTCGAGAGTTTTCTTCACTATGTCAACAAGCTCCCTTATGGCGGAGAAAACCTTACAAAACTTTTGCTTACACCAATTAACGACACTAAGCTAAATGTCGGGTTCTAATTGTAGCTAGAACCAATCTCACACCACTACACAACTTAGCACAACTTCTACACAACTTGTACACACCACAACTTCTTCACTACTTCACACCACTTCACTACTTCACTATTTCTTCTTCTCTACACAACTTCTACTTCACCTAGATTTACTTATTACAAGCACAACACAACTTCACAAATGATTTACACAATATACAATACTAATCTACAATACTTCTTAAACTTGATGTTGAAGGAGTATTCTTCTTTTGCACTTTGGATGAGGAAGGATGAGGAGGGATTGAATCACATGAAACAAAGATTAATAATCTTATGATCAAAGGGTTTAGAAAGATGTTTGGAGAGGATTGGAACTGAAAATATTCGTGCAAAAGGTGGGAAACATACCAGGTTTGAGGTAGTATTTATAGGCAAAAGATTCTGACAACATGAGTGTGCCGGCCCCCTTAAATGGAGATCGGCCCCCTTAAAATTAAGGGGCCGCCCCTTATAATTAAGGAGGCCGCCCATCTGTAACGGCCACAATCTTTGTCTTTTTCTGGGGAAAGTTTATTTGGTGAAAAACTAACTGATTTTGGTTAAAATTTTGAATTCATATATTTAGTATGATTTAAACATTTTCCTTTATTACCAAAAATGTTTTTCAAAAATATATAATATGTTTATTTAATTTTATAAACTTTGTAATAATTAAATAAATATCCGTTTGATCATAAAATGTATTAAGCACTTGTTTATTCATACCTTAAGTGATTTAATTGGATGAGATGATATAAACTTACTTAAGAACTTGTTTTCGTATTAAATTTGCGTTTAATGTTTTTACATTTTGTGATCGTCAAAACATACAGATATCGAAAAATATAAATAACATTTTTATGCATTATTTATATCAACAATTTCTATATCAACTTAGAACATAAATATCTAAAATGGCATCCTTTTTGTTTTACAATAAAATATGCACCCATGTCCTACCATCTACATAAAATCACATCTTTATCAATTTTAACATTCAGTACATGAATATTCATCATCTTCTACGTATGAACATAGCCGGAATCGATTCGCCCTCTAATTTTAGTCGTTTCCCCATTTATTGTTTTTTTAAAGTTTCTTGACATCATCGATTATGCAACGATTAAGGGTGCGTTTTCAAACGATATTTAGGGTCGACGAAGGGCGCTAAAACAAAACATGAAATGACACAAATCACGACTCAAACATCATTTAAAACCCGACGCAAAACATGAACGCGACATGCGTCATTTGTATATCCATAACGCGACACAATGGTTTGGTTTTTATGTGGCATATTCATGCGCGACACTCTTCTATTTGACAAAACAAAAACAATCCTATGTGATCACATAATACCATGGCACGCGAAATCATTCGAACATATGTTATGTTTTAGTTTTGATTTACAGGAGATGTTAACAAGTCGTACAGTGTTAATATGGAACGATACGAATGATATATGATCGAAATTTAGCGTATGAAACATGCATAAAAGGAATGAAATATTTTGGTTATCCTGATAATAAGATCACACCATTATAAACTTTATAGTTTTCCGTTTTCATATATTACTTAATATGTTAAACCGCAACCTACTGGTCTCTCGCAAAAGTGATTTACGATTTGGGTTAATAATATAAACACATCGTTTTAACCGAACTCGACAATCATTTGCTAACAAAACTTTCATAGTGTTTTACGTATCATGTTCTTTATATAAATGTGTTCAAAATGGCGGCAGCGAAACGTGTTTTTAGATTGGTTATAGTCGTATATTAATTATGTCTCATGCATAAGAAAGCGTATAACAAGGGTGGTTAGAGATTTGATACCTTAAACTGAAATCACAAGGATCGAATGCAAAGAAAGATACACCCGAATCAGTCACTACGAACACTCCAAGCTGATCGACAATTCTTGATTTTTTTTGAGAGAGAAAATAGCAACAGAACTTATGTTTGTTTTAGTTTGTGTTTTGATTAATGAGAATGGAAGGGAGAAAATAAAAAAAATGAATGCGTATAAGATATAGTCAAAAGGGGAGGAGCGTGGGTAGCACACATGGTAAGTTTTAATTATGGGCTTTATGGCGTTTTTAATGTATTGGTTATATGGTGTGAAGATTATGCTGAGATTTGTGGGAATTGGGCTGGACTTTTTATTCTTCAAAGCTCTAGTTGGTCAACTATATCATGTGTTAAGTGTTATACAAATTTTAATACAATTCGGTCCATATGGACTTGCTAGACGTGTGATATTAATGTATAGGATTGTGTGTGTCGAATTTAATATCTCTTTCATAGTTAGTTTTATTTTAGTGTAGATTTCCAAGGTTATCGAGTTCGAAATTAGGTTAAGTTCACTAATTAGAAAATTTTCAAAGTATATGGGAATTTTAGGGAAGACGGATTTTTGGGTTTTACAATTCTTCCCCTCTAAAAAGAAAATTTTCGTCCTCGAAAATTGAAGTCACGAAAGTTCGACGAAAACGTAGCAAATCACAAAAGAACGTCACAACAATCCTCACGCTCGGGGAGGTTCTTCCAACGAAATATTCACAAACAAAATGTTTTCTCATGACTCGATCCCGACAAACTTGGATAGCCCCAGGCTCTCCATAGAACACAAATCGTAACAAATCTGATCCAATCGAATGCGAAACAAATGTGTAGCAAATGACAGATAACAGATGACAGACGACAGATGATAGCTAAAATCCTATAAGGAGATACACGAAACCATATTCCTACGAGGCAAAACGGAGATAGTACAAAACGATAATTCTTCATCAATTCCTACCAAATTCTGAATGCACAAAGGAACTTGCCAGAGTCGAAGGAACAAATCAAATCATCAAACGTATCCAAAATTCTCATCAAGAGATAGGTAACATAATCATACTAACGTTCCCAATCACGAATCCGAGTATCAAAACGTATCAAAAGCATAACCGAAAAGGTAGAATAATCATACGAATAGGAATGAATCAAGATCTGGCGCATCGCGAACCAAAAGCTTCCTTAAATGCCAAAACGACAAGCTCTTCTGTACTTCTCTGAAAATGTGAACCAAAACGCGATTCTCTGTCACGATCACTGCAGGTGCGCCATGTAGCTTGAACGATCTTCTTCCGAAAGAAATCTCTATCGATCTTCCGAGCAGGCCGTCCGAGTTAATGCTCCATTGTAACTTCACTTGTTTGTCTTTCCTCTTGTGTGTGGAAATCACCGATGTACTCACCACCGTCTTCATACCATCCCGTCCAGTTCTCGCTTCGAGACTCTATACATATTAGTACAACTAAGATGAATAGAGTTGATAGAACTGTGTGCTTCAATTAAAACTGCTTCTTTCCATCTTCTAACATAGCTAATCTTCTACCTTCTTGCTCCTGAGCTCCTTCCTCCTGGGTAGAAACAAATTCCATCTCAGTTTCTCAAACTTCTTGTCTCATCTCCTCCAATAAAAGTTACTCTTCAAGAAATATCACATAGAGCTTCTTCTAACGTAGAAATATCAACACCAAAACGAAGGATGATCTTCGTATTTCTCTTTTGTCTCTGAATACTAATATGTCATACTATGACAATTTGTCTAAATATTCATAAAAGACACGATTGATCGATTTTATAGGGACTGTCGGAGTAGTAACCAATACAATTGGCATCACAACACTCATAACAGATCATACGAATACGAAAAGAAATTGTAGGAATATCTCGCTCTTCACACAAGACATGACATGATACAACTTCCAGAAATCAATTCACCACTTCATGCCATCATCATTCTTCTCCACAAATACAACAGAAACACATCAAGAATACATGGCGAACATTCCAAGTAATCCGAATAACTCTCGAGGCGAGTCTCATCAATGAAATATCTACACAACCGCGAGGGATTAACGCACGAGCTTACAAACCAAAGGTGATCATAGATGATTATCAGGTTAGGAACCATGGTGTAGAATTTGAGTTTTACAAATCGACAAAGATGACAAAAGAAATATGATAGTTGTTAGCATCTCGATGCTCAGTCAACAAATCCATATCCAGAACAATACCGAATCGAACCTCTCCAACGTAAACAGATTAGCAAAACGAAAATCGTCTCCAAATATCTCCCGAACTTATCGAACAAATCGGATATTCATGATGGAAGGTCACAAGATTATCATAGAGATCGAATAGGTAGGGCAAGAATCCGTAGAAGGAATCTCAAAATGCTTATCAAAAACAAAGGAAAAGCCATAGAATGTGTCGAACACATCGGATTCATACATACACGAATTCTCTAGACGAACGAAAAGGCATCTAAACAAATCAAGAATCAAAGTTCAAAAGAGAGTGATAACTTCAGGAAGTGAAACCTATAAGGCAATACTACGAAGTCTCAAAGGATACTAAACTTATGTTGCATAAATCTTCTAAGTCTCCGGAACGAATGATCTTATAAGGCTTACTAAAAGCAGAGGCAAAATCAGAGTGATGCGGAAGCAAGATAACTATCCAACGTCTTATCATATAATCTACCCAATCCTCACCGGTCATACTAAAGCTCTTAAGGCGAGAAACCTAAAGCAACTCCTTCCAAGGTTATTCCATGAGCTCCTAAAGGGCAAACCTAAGGGTCCAAAACTTCACAGGCCATAACTTATGTACTACAAGTCGCAGCCTGGGCTTTGATACCATAATTGTAATACCCCAATTCGACAAGGGTAGAAGTATCACATTACGGTGGCATATCAGAACATACAACGCAAGCGGAAGACTTACAAACATAAAGTTACAAAGGAAATCCTAAAGGATACAAAAGAAATAACTCTATAAAAAAATGAGAAAACAAAGCTAAACAAAAATCTAATCGAATCCAAGTCCAAGTCTAATCCAGAAGTAATGGGCTTCTAATCATCGGGCAGTCCACTAACGCTCTTATGAACTCTTCACCCAAACCCAGCTTCCAACCTAAAACCTGCCGCAGGAAAAGAAATGCGGGTGAGCTTAAAAAGCCCAGTGAACATATATATAACGAAACAAACGGATAATCGAAACGTATAAAAGTATATGAAGAGGAAAACAAAAGCTCCTGCTGAAAAGATTATCATCTGTCAAATGCATAAGAGATTGACGAACAGCCGAACAATATCATAAGTCAAACAAATGAAGGGTTATAGAGATATCAACGTAAGCATAATCATAAGAGAATAATGAGCACGTATAAACAAAGGCGTGTCTACCAGAGCCACTCGAATAGACACATAGAAATATAGGAAAGCCACGAGCCGACCTACCAGAGCCACTCGAATAGGTCTCGAAATCACATAATCACATATCAAAGGATACAGAGAGGGAAGACCTCTCGGTACCACATATCAAAGGATACGGAGAGGAAAAACTCTCGGTATCACATGGAGTCGATGACACTCCCAAAGGTGAATGGGTACAGAGCATGTACAGCCATCACGCTATGAAACGAAACGAAACTAAGCCTAAGATGCATCCATACGTCCCCTGCAAAACAAAATCATACATGCATCCTGCTCGCATGACAGGGCTATAGATACGTTAAATGGCCAACTGATCACATATCATATCATATCATATCGAAATGGGGATGCCGTGGATCAATCACACCTCCACAGAAAGTGTCATGCCATCGGTGCCTCAATGACATGGCCATAGTAACTCCATTACTAGAATAAAAACTCGGGCATAGAACGAAACGAATCACATCATAGCACATCAAAGGATCCTAACAAGGGACCTTTTCAAAGGATCCTAACAAGGACCACATCAAACAAAATATAACAAAGAATCATATCAATGAAGCACATCAAACGAATCATATCATATCAACGAAGCATATCAAACGAATCATATCAAAGCACAAGGGAACATAGCAATGGCTTAGGGAATCATAATAAGATAACGAATCAAAGATCAAGATCAAAAGTCATGACAGCGAAAGCACCCTTACTGAAAAAGGGTAAGAATATCTGTACCTTAAACTGCCAACAAAACCACATCATAACATAAGAATATGAAGTCACTCCTTCTTCAGCGAATCTACACGAATTAATGATCGGCTAATTATTAATAACTTGTTTTAAACCAGCTTACTCGTTTTAGTCGGCTTTCCATTTTTAGTAACTTTCCATTTTTAGCAGATTTTCAAAAATAGTAACTTTCCATATTTAGCAAGTTTCTTGAAATAGTAATTTTTTATACTTTAGGGTAATAAATGATAATCAAATATACTTAAGAGTTAATAATGGCAATTATCATAGTTTAGGGCATTTTAGTTGATTTACCACCATTAACTTTTACATGAACTGATGCATACCTGTTTAGTATAATAGTTGAACTAAGTGAAAGTTATTTCTATATCAATTTAGAACATAAATATCTAAAATGGCATCCTTTTTGTTTTACAATAAAATATGCACCCATGTCCTACCATCTACATAAAATCATATCTTTATCAATTTTAACATTCACGTACATGCATGTTCATCATCTTCTACGTATGAACATAGCCGAAATTGATTCGCCCTCTAATTTTTATCGTTTCCCTATTTATTGTTTTTTAAGGTTTCTTAACATCATTGATTATGTAACGACTAAGGGTGCATTTTCAAATGATGTTTAGGGTCGACGAAGGGCGCTAAAACACAACATGAAACGACACAAATCATGACTCAAAGATCATTTAAACCCGGACACAAAACATGAACGCGACATGCGTCATTTGTATATCCATAACGCGACACAATGGTTTGGTTTTTACGTGGCATATTCATGCGCGACTGATGCGCGTGGATTGCAACACGCACTTCGTTTTACCTCTCGAGGGATCTCGAGAAGCTTGCAATCCCCACCAGGCAGTGTACCTGACCGATGTAGTATAGTGTAGTGGCAAGTACCGGGGAATTGATCGTTCTCTCACAGGGAATAGTGTTCGTTAGGTTAAAGACTACTCTAATTAAGGTCTAAGGGTGGAGGATGATTATTTTTGTATTTTTATGTTTTTATAAAAGCAATAAAATCTCGGTTTTGAAGGAGTGGGCGGAATTAGTTGCTAATCAACTAACCCAAGTATCTACTTATGCGAATTAAAATTAAAGTTTTGAGAAAACAATGGTGGAGAAAGTAGTGTTTACTTAGATTTCATTACTCCCTAACTATCTTTTACCATGTAATTAGTATGTTGAGTTTGCGTGGATGACGGATGTATTCCTAACAAGTCGTAGGGAGTGCGTTCAATTCCCTAACTCTATAAGCTCCTACCTCACTATATGACGATACGTCAAGTATCCTATCATAAGCTCACCGATAGCAACCTACGCATGAAATACTACTGATCGACGAAAAACTTAGCTAGTGAAAGCAAGAACCTCGGGTCGTAGTCCCAACGAGGGTTGAAATGGATCTAGTCACTCGAGTCGTGAGTTATGTGAAGTGAATTGGTTTAAAAGATGTGATTTGGTTTAAGTTAAACTACAAAGCGTTATTTAAAACTTAAATGAAATAAAAACGAGATAATGAGAGATAAGTTGAACGATAAAAGTAAACATGAGTTGAATAAAATGTAAAGAAAATGAAATAAGAAAGTAAGAAATATTAAGTAAAGAAAAAAAATGAAAATGAAATAAGAAATGTAAAATGTTTTTGGTTTTTAACTTTAATAAATGAAAGAAAAGAAAAGTAAACGTTTAAAAGAAAATAAAAGAAGTGAAAATAAAAATAAACTAAGTTAAAAAGATTTAAACGAAAATTCGACAGAGTAACGGTAAGAAATTAATAAAAGTAAACTCCACTCGATAAACGATGGAGTGCAATTAAGCCTAGCTCGGCTTTAGAAATGAACAAGACACGACACTGAAAGTCTAAGACTCGAAAACTAAAGTGAACAAAGACTCCAACTCGCTAATAAAAAATAACAAACTCGCTACTTACTTTTTAACTCATACTCGCTATATCTAAAAATACATACTCGCTAGATGTTTTTTAAAACTAAACTCGCTAGACCTATGAAACACCAAACTCGCTACAAACCAAAGAAAATCAATACTCACTATGTTCAAAAAGAAACCAAACTCGCTGAAATTTTAGAACCATACTCGCTAGGTAGAACCAAACTCGCTACAAATTTAAAAGCACCAAACTCGCTAGAAAACAAAATGATACTCGCTAACCAAGTTATGATACTCGCTAGCCAAAACAGCAAACTCGCTGGATACATGTGAAACTCGCTAGGAAGAAAAAGAAAAGACCATACTCTCTAAACCCTAAGTCTCATACTCGCTAGACCCTAAACTATACTCGCTATTTGGGATTTTAAAGGAACGAAAATATTTTTAACGTTAAAACTTTATGGAAACTTATAAGAAACTTATTTAGACTCAATATTAAGCAAAACAAACAACCAAAATAAGCTAAAGAAGCTCAACGAATTCAAAATAAGCTAAACATATTTCTAGGGCTTGTAACTAAAAAGCTTGTTTAAACACAAAAGAAAGTTTTAAAAGCCAAAACAACGATTTGTAAACTCTTAAATAAGCTAAAGTAAAACGTAAAATAAGCTTTTACAAGCTAGCAAAACCCAAATAAGCTCAAGTCATAATCATTAGGCACGAAAATTTCTTTTCATGCAAAGGTGGTGCAAGACTTATATAAGCTTATATTGGATCAAGATAGAAGTAAAGAAGCTTGAATAAGATGAAAAGCAATAAAAGAAAGATTGCAATAAGCCAAGTAATAAGCAAAATAAGAAGATTAAGACATGAAAATAAAAGCTTGCATTAATAAAATTACACTACAATTTGAAAGAAAAACTAGAAACTAACC
>LBNU01009562.1:21409-32564 GCA_014162995.1 Artemisia annua
TGATCACATATCATATCATATCATATCAAAATGGGGATGCCGTGGATCAATCACACCTCCACAGAAAGTGTCATGCCATCGGTGCCTCGATGACATGGCCATAGTAACTCCATTACTAGAATAAAAACTCGGGCATAGAACGAAACGAATCACATCATAGCATATAAAAGGATCCTAACAAGGGACCTTTTCAAAGGATCCTAACAAGGACCACATCAAACAAAATATAACAAAGAATCATATCAATGAAGCACATCAAACGAATCATATCATATCAACGAAGCATATCAAATGAATCATATCAAAGTACAAGGGAACATAGCAATGGCTTAGGGAATCATAATAAGATAACGAATCAAAGATCAAGATCAAAAGTCATGAGAGCGAAAGCACCCTTACTGAAAAAGGGTAAGAATATCTGTACTTTAAACTGCCAACAAAACCACATCATAACATAAGAATATGAAGTCACTCCTTCTTCAGCCAATCTACACGAATTAATGATCGGCTAATTATTAATAACTTGTTTTAAACCAGCTTACTCGTTTTAGTCGGCTTTCCATTTTTAGTAACTTTCCATTTTTAGCAGATTTTCAAAAATAGTAACTTTCCATATTTAGCAAGTTTCTTGGAATAGTAATTTTTTATACTTTAGGGTAATAAATGATAATCAAATATACTTAAGAGTTAATAATGGCAATTATCATAGTTTAGGGCATTTTAGTTGATTTACCACCATTAACTTTTACATGAACTGATGCATACCTGTTTAGTATAATAGTTGAACTAAGTGAAAGTTATTTCTATATCAATTTAGAACATAAATATCTAAAATGGCATCCTTTTTGTTTTACAATAAAATATGCACCCATGTCCTACCATCTACATAAAATCATATCTTTATCAATTTTAACATTCACGTACATGCATGTTCATCATCTTCTACGTATGAACATAGCCGAAATCGATTCGCCCTCTAATTTTTATCGTTTCCCTATTTATTGTTTTTTAAGGTTTCTTAACATCATCGATTATGTAACGATTAAGGGTGCATTTTCAAATGATGTTTAGGGTCGACAAAGGGCGCTAAAACACAACATGAAACGACAGAAATCATGACTCAAAGATCATTTAAAACCCGGACACAAAACATGAACGCGACATGCGTCATTTGTATATCCATAACGCGACACAATGGTTTGGTTTTTACGTGGCATATTCATGCGCGACACTCTTCTATTTGACAAAACAAAAACAATCCTATGTGATCACATAATACCATGGCATGCGAAATCATTCGAACATATGTTATGTTTTAGTTTTGATTTACATGAGATGTTAACAAGTCGTACAGTGTTAATATGGAATGATACGAATGATATATGATCGAAATTTAGCGTATGAAACATGCATAAAAGGAATGAAATATTTTGGTTATCCTGATAATAAGATCACACCATTATAAACTTTATAGTTTTCAGTTTTCACATATTGCTTAATATGTTAAACCGCAACCTACTGGTCTCTCGCAAAAGTGATTTACGATTTGGGTTTATAATATAAACATATCGTTTTAACCGGACTCGACAATCATTTGCTAACAAAACTTTCATAGTGTTTTACGTATCATGTTCTTGATATAAAGGTGTTCGAAATGGCGACAGCGAAACGTGTTTTTAGATTGGGTTTAGTCGTATATTAATTATGTCTCATGCATAAGAAAGCGTATAACAAGGGTGGTTAGAGATTTGATACCTTAAACTGATATCACAAGGATTGAATGCAAAGAAAGATACACCCGAATCTGTCACCACAAACACTCCAAGCTGATCGACAATTCTTGATTTTTTTTGAGAGAGAAAATAGCAACAAAACTTATGTTTGTTTTAGTTTGTGTTTTGATTAATGAGAATGGAAGGAGAAAAAAAATGAATGCGTATAAGATATAGTCAAAAGGGGAGGAGCGTGGGTAGCACACATGGTAAGTTTTAATTATGGGCTNTGATCTCGTACGACTCACCTAATCGTTGGGGTACTCCGGTATTTTCTGAGCTAGCTCCTTCGGGGGCATCCGATTAGGAACGGCCATGGTGAGGGGCAGAAGGAGTAACCACATTGCTTAATATTTTATAAACTTTATAGATCACACCATTATAAACTTTATAATTTTCAGTTTTCACATATTGCTTAATATGTTAAACCGCAACCTACTGGTCTCTCGCAAAAGTGATTTACGATTTGGGTTTATAATATAAACATATCGTTTTAACTGAACTCGACAATCATTTGCTAACAAAACTTTCATAGTGTTTTACGTATCATGTTCTTGATATAAAGGTGTTCGAAATGGCGGCAGCGAAACGTGTTTTTAGATTGGGTTTAGTCGTATATTAATTATGTCTCATGCATAAGAAAGCGTATAACAAGGGTGGTTAGAGATTTGATACCTTAAACTGATATCACAAGGATTGAATGCAAAGAAAGATACACCCGAATCAGTCACCACGAACACTCCAAGCTGATCGACAATTCTTGATTTTTTTTGAGAGAGAAAATAGCAACAAAACTTATGTTTGTTTTAGTTTGTGTTTTGATTAATGAGAATGGAAGGAGAAAAAAAAATGAATGCGTATAAGATATAGTCAAAAGGGGAGGAGCGTGGGTAGCACACATGGTAAGTTTTAATTATGGTCTTTGTTGCATTTTTAATGTATCGGTTATATGGTGTGAAGATTATGCCGAGATTTGTGGGAATTGGGCTGGACTTTTTATTCTTCAAAGCTCTAGTTGGTCAACTATATCATGTGTTAAGTGTTGTACAAATTTTAATACAATTCGGTCCATATGGACTTGCTAGACGTGTGATATTAATGTATAGGATTGTGTGTGTCGAATTTAATATCTCTTTCATAGTTCGTTTTATTTTAGTGTAGATTTCCAAAGTTATCGAGTTCGAAATTAGGTTAAGTTCACTAATTAGAAAATTTTCAAAGTATATGGGAATTTTAGGGAAGACGGGTTTTCGGGTTTTACACACTACCTTCTATGCGCCATAGAGGTTCGCTTTCAAATATTGCTGATCATTTCGTCGTGTCATCAACCATTGGCAACCTATCTATATTTCAACTATTTACATATTCGGTTTCATATGTGTAGGTGCACCGGTGGAATACAAGTATTTTGGTCGCTGTGATCAAGTGTCATTGTCATGCTCTTTTTTGGTTGGAAGAAAGGGTTACAGGTCTACCGGCCAGTCTTGGTCCGCAGTATCATAAATGTTGCTCCGCTGGTCGTGCAGTTTTACGTGCTCACCAGCAATATCCCCACTACATACGACAACTATTTTTGGACAGGCATTTTATGTAAAATATTCGGGTGTACAATCAAATGTTTGCCATGACATCCTTTGGTACCACAATCGAGAACTTTATTAATAAAGGTCGTGGTCCATACGTGTTCAGGGTCTCGGGGCAAATATACCACTCGATTGGAGGCTTATGTCCAATGGGAAATGACACGCCCAGGTTTTTACAACTGTACATTTATGATACGGCCAACGAGGTTGCAAATCGGCTGTCACACATTCATGGTGAGTGATGACGCTCGAATTATACATATTTTATATAGCGTTATTTGTTAGTTTCTATATGATTTATAAGGAATTTCGATACTTAATTGCATGAAAATACATTGCAGGCCCTCTAGACAAAGATCTTCATGAACCCAGGCAAAATGTACAAATCCAAGATAATCTTGTGATAAAGCCTATTCCAAGAGAAAAGAGCGCCGAGCTTTTGTCTCAAGTGCGCCGGTTACGGGGGCGAACATAATCCTATATAATCTAGTCAAAACAAGCAAAATGTGCCGATCTTATATCTCATGCACGCCGGCCTTCAGCTCCATTAATGACCGTTTGGCTCCAAGAAAACTCTTGAAGGCAGCCGTTGTTTATCTCAAAGAGCGCCGACATTTAGTGTGAAGCACGCCGTTCTTATCCTCAATTGCGGCGTACTTCAGTACCTGACCAGTCAACCTCTGCCTATAAATAGAGCCTCATTTCGCCTCATTTTCATACCAACACTCCTCCCAACAACCAACAAAGCTCTGATAATATTCCATCTCGTGTTCCAATAATTGTGGTGATCGCTAGTGACAGTAGCTTCTTCATTACATTAATTCAGAAAGTATGTTGATCATTTCGTACGATATTACCACTGTAAGCATGATTATTAAAGCCATGTTAGGCTAAACTCCATGGTTGCTTGGATATGTTAATATAATAAAGTGTTTGGTTATGGTTATGATCTCTTGTTGATTTCCTGTTTATGTCGCGACCTTGCTGTGTTCTAAACTTATTACCATTGTTTATCTCTTTGATTATAATTACTACTTGAAAAGGGTTGAAAGATTCGACTAGTATTTTATGGTTTTCAACATATGTCTATGTATGTTGATCAATTGAAGGAGAAATCGCTTTTGTATCGAAATAAACAATAGAGTTTGAAATATTGCAACTAGTACTTATACTTGTTAACCACTCGTTTAAGGACTAGCAGACATAAGTCTTGAATCATAACTATTAACTGATTAAACCTTATTTTGACAAAAACAACTACTCATTTGTTAAACTTACTTAAGCAATTGAGATCATTATCATATGCCATCACTGAGTTATAGGAACTATCCAAGTAATCATATATGTCTCATATTTGAATTTCAAAAACATTTGCATAAGTTTTATAAATCATCTTGATTAGTTAATTGATACATAAGAGCAAACCTCAGTCCCTGTGGAACGACCTGGTCTTACCAAAACTCTTTACTATAAACAAGGGTTATACTTTTACCCGTGTGTTTTGAGTAATAAGGAATCGGTAAAACTAGTATTATAAATTTAAAGCTTTCAAAGCACATCAGTGAGAATGGCCAGTTACTGCGGGAAGAGGTTGTGCAAGGGCTGATCGAGTTTTTAGACCACAACAATGCATTAGTGCAGCTGTTTAGAACTGCAAGGGACAAGCTGTAGGATGCTGACATACCTAACTTTAGTGTCCGGTTGTTTGGGGTCACGGGGGCCAACCAGTATGAACTACCTACAGCAGACACAATAGGTGCGATAGTGTATGAAGGTTGTCCACAAACGGTTACTGATTATGATGTTGTAATAGAAAGGTACTCGCGGGACCCTGAAAGAATCAACAAACTGCATCCGTGTTATATGGCGTTACAGTTTCCACTATTATTTATCTATGGAGAAGAAGGTTATCACTTAAAGCTAAAACTCATAAATGCTCCTGGAATGGACTCTGCAAAGCCAAAGAAAATGTCCATGAAAGTCTATTATGCGTACCAGATTTTTGACCGTTTAGATCGGTACAGTTTAATCACCCGAGGGGGTCATCTGTTTCAACAATATGTGGTTAATGCTTATTGCACTATTGAGCAACACAGGAAATATTTTATTAGGCTAAAACAGAACGATATACGAGGCGACTACTTATCAGGAATATATGATGCCATAACAAGAGGTGACCGAGATGGTTCCGACGTGGGTTCTCGCATTATACTTCCTGCATCTTTCACTGGCGGGCCGAGATATATGTATAGTCATTATCTGGAAGCGCTTGCTATCTGTCGAGTTCATGGAAATCCTTCATTCTTTGTCACGTTCACCTGCAATGTCAAGTGGCCGGAGATTCAAGAATACATGGATTCGTTTCCTGAACTAACTTCCGCAGATAGGCCCGATGTTGTTGATTGAGTATTTGAGCGCAAAATCCATGCACTCATAAGATTTGTTAGAGAAGAAAGGCCGTTTGGAAAAATAGTTGCAGGTACTGTTGTATGTTTGGCTGTTCATTTTTTTTAAATTGTTAGATCATCTACGTCATCTACAGTCTTTCATTTGCTGCCCTTCAACTTTAAATAGCATGTCATCGTTTGTTTAGTCTTCCCATCTTGAACATTCAATTACCTTACTCTTTGGTTCAATGTATTTTGCAGTTTTGTATACAGTTGAGTTCCAAAAACGAGGCCTTCCACATTGTCATATACTATTGTGGACCGAACGCCTGTCAACAGCTATATGTGAAGCTGACATAGACAGATACATATCTGCTGAGCTTCCTGACGAAAACGAAGACCGTGAAGGCCACAGAGTGATTTCAGAACTAATGATGCACGGTCCATGTGGCCGCGCAAATCTTAATGCTCCATGTATAGTAGGGCGACCGACTTGCAAAAAAATTTTCCCAAAAGATTACTGTAACCAGACATTCACTAACAAAAATGGGTACGTGCATTATCGAAGGCGGGCGACGAACGGGGGAACATTTCGCCAAGGAGTAAGACTAGACAATGCTTATGTAGTGCCATATAATCGACTGTTGTGTATGATGTTCTACGCACATATCAACGTCGAGTATTGTGGTTGGACAATGCTTATAAAGTATTTGCTCAAATACATATCCAAAAGGACTGATAGAATTGTTGCAAGGATAGTTAGGCCCATTGGTGATCCGAGACCAGTTCCCAATTCACGTACTACACAAACATCTACAAGTACAAGTTCTTCAATAAGTGTCGATGAAATTAAGAATTTCATGGACGCTAGATATATTGGACCCCATGAAGCATTATGGCGAATACTAGGTTTTGATATACACAGTAGAGACCCCGCAGTTCAGATACTTACTGTCCACGCTGAAAACATGCAACATGTAACTTTTAGAGCAGGTCAACGGCTAACCTCAATCGTTGATAACGCTCTAATTATACATATTTATCCCATCGATTATATATTATATATCTATTATATTACATAGAATATCACGTTATTTGTGTAGAATTGGTATTAATCTGGTTGCAGGATTGAACGAGAGAAGGAAGTTAGAAATACCACTTAAAGGACGATAAAGTAACAATTACGAAAAAGGAAGGACTTGGAATGGAAATATACAAGTTTGAAAGACCCAAGTACGCCGGTCTTAGGACTGTGTGCGGCGTACTTGCTTGGCGGGTAAATGAGATTGAATATATGCGAAGTACGGCGTACTTTCTACGGAGTACGGCGCACTTACCTTGACAGTTACAAAGCAGAGTTATTGATTGCATTCATTGTGAGGCCAATCATTTGTCCTCATTTACTGAACATTGGAGTTGTATTAGGTCAAATAAAGTCTATATAAGAAGGAGAACGAAACCAGAGAAAAGGAGCAACATCCAAGAGAAGTAGGGAAAGTATAAAAAGTGGTATTGGTGAACTCATACCAAGTTCACCATATCAAGGTTGTGATTCTATTACTGTGACAGAGGGTAGGAGAACGAGCCAAGAGAGAGTTATCTCTGTGAAATCATTTGTTCTTTCGTTGTAATCACGTTGGCACACTTTTCTATTTTATAGAATTATATTATGAAGTTTATGAAAGCCATGTTGAATGATATGTGTTTTGTTACTACGATAATGGAGTAGTCGTTATTATGTTTATTTGGGTGATGTAGTTATATGGTTGTTTACAATGTAATGTACGCTTGCTATTTGATACTATACATAAATTTAATTGATAAGATTATGCTTGGATCATTGTTGAATGTTTGATGTATCTCTATGGTAGAAGTAGGTCGAAAGGGTCTGCCACTTTGGTATTATTTCAAGGTGTTTGTCTATGGCAACTTGGTGTTTACCTTATAGAAATTGGTCGACAAAATATTTATCAACCCATCCATGATCTTGTTTAATGCCTTATCTCATGTCTAACGAACTTGATGAGGAAATTGGCTTACATATACTTCTGTTATGAACCATTCTTAATGCATTTGATATATTGAGAATCATAGGTCGAAAGGGTTTCTTAATATGTTGGATAGTTATTTGTAGGAGTGATCACCAGTCACCTCTTGCGTATATATCTTGTTCATGATTGCTTGCTCATCGTTACATGTTACTTCCATGTTTCTTAGCCTAAATAAACAAAGATTTTAATCATATAAACAAACAATCTAAATTACTAGTCTTTGGATAAGTGACAATCTAGGGACTTCACTTTGACACAATTGCTAACTTGGCTTTTCTACAATCTCTTGGGACGACCTGGTCTTGCCTAAACCTTTGCTATAAATGGGGGTTATACTTTACCCATATGTTTTATATATTAAGGAAAATGGTGAAATTAGTATTATAAATTTAAAGCTTTTGAAACACATCAAAGTTTTTGGCACCGCTGCCGGGGATTGGCATTGATAAAATCGAGTTAGTTAAGTGTTTTGAGACTTTTTACAAACATAGCCGTACAGTTTTCTGGCAATCTGAATAAAAAATTTTGCTTTCTGAGACTGAGTGTACGCCGCACTTCAAATTTTGTGCGCCGTATTCTGTGGAAAAATTCAAACTATGCCGGTTTTACTTTATAAGCCGCCGCACTTTTTGGAAAAATTCACAATGTTTTACTGAGACAAAATCAAAAAAAAACAAAAAACTTTTTAATGCTTAAATTTAAGGCTGAGAACATGAGAATTGCTTTTTATGTGTCTTTGGTATTCGGATTGATGCATTTGTTAATATGTTATGACTCATCGAAAATACAAAATATTTGCTTATTTGGTTAATTAGACATTATCTTGTTTTTGATTGTTTATGCATGATCATAATCTGGACTATAAGTTTAAATAAAATTCTGAGATATTCTGAAAAGTACAAAAGACATGAAACTAAAAACAGGGGAAGTACGCCGCACTTGTTTCCGAGTACGTCGGTCTTTCCTGGGATATTTCAAAATAATATGAAGATTAAAAAGGAAGTACGCCGCACTTGTTTACAAGTACGTCACACTTTTATGACAAAAAATTCACAGAAGACTTTTATGTTGATCATTATGATTAAACCAATCCATCTTTTGATTTCTAAATGCTTACTGATGTTATTAGAGTGCAAAATATCATTTAGTTTTGATTGTACTAACATACTAATAGTTTACTTGATGTTATGTTGTCAAATGTTAGATATGGACCCAAACTCGAGTATTGGACGTATGTGCTTAGATAAGGGGAATTCTATCGCTGAGAATGACCAAGTGGAGACTGAAGAAACCTGGCAAGGAGCAGTTACTTTTGACATAACAGATATGGGGAAACAGAATAAGCAAAAGGTTCATATATTTTATGGGATAGAAACGGATGAATGTTTCATGAAGTTTATTACCCCTTGCCATGTAGAAAATTTTTACACAAATGATGCAATAGTTGACCTGGATTACAATAGGAAATACGTGTCTAAGGAGTTAATGAAAAGGCTTGGACTAAGTTTTGAGGAAAAGGAAAATGGAGAAAAAATAATCAATAAGAAGTTACTAGTTCTAATGAATGTGGGTGTGTTCTTGGTGGAGTTTTATGTTAACCCAAGTGAAGATGAATGGATACCTAGTGTCATATTTGGAAGACCCTTCTTGGTATTGGCAAAGGGAATTGTGGATTTTGCTAAAGGTATACTCACTATTTACCAAAAGACAACAACTATTGAGGAAAACTTTAAGAAACTAAACATACTGACATCTGAAATGAGTGAGGATACTAAAGTCTTTTCAATCCATATGATAGCTGATGAGGAAGAAGTTTGAGAGAAATATATCACACCATGCTATATAAAGGGGGTATTTACCTGTGATGGAATATTGGACCTTGATATTGAGAAAAACCTTATTTCTCAAGAACTAGGGGACCAATTGGGACTAATTTATGAAGTTCTAGAGAATGGAGAAAAGAAAGTTAACAAGAAACTGCTTATGAATTTGGTGGGAGAAACTAATGATGACTCTATTGAAAAAACTAAAGGGTACGAGTTGGAATTCTATGTAGAAGAAAAAGTGAAAACAGGGATTGTGTTAGGCAGGCCATTCTTGGAGCACACTAGGAGTATTATTAGTTACAATATTGGACAAATAACTCTTTGGGCTGAGATTTGCATGTAAAATGAGCAACAAAAACCATTTATGATTGATGCCCCAAAGGTGAAAACTGGAAGGAAGGTTTCAGGGGAATACAAGCTGAGTGATGTTATGTCACCCGGTTATTTCAGAGCTTGAAAATTATAGATGTCGGATAGGAGTAGCAACATACGCTCCTATGTTTATTTTAATTGTTTATTTTTCTTTTCTATGTTATTTTCATCATTTGAATAAAACGTACCAAAACATTGTATCCTGGAATGTTAAGGAATGTTTTGATGATGAATGAATATAATGAAGTTTGATTATATGTGGATTGAACGTTTTTATGTATGCATGTTAGTTAAAATTGTTAACTGTGGAAAAATTTGCAGTAAGTACGCCGTACTTGGGGTTAAGTACGCCGCACTTCTGAGCGGGATTATAAATATAACTTGAAAATCTTTCATAACTTACAATATTTCACACACAATACAAAGAGAAACCGCTACAACTTTTGATCAAAATTATCCACAAGAGATCTTTGAAAGAAAAATCAATCCACATTATCATGTCTTCGGCATGTTTATCCATTTTTGATTTCTTTACAATTTTATTTCGTAATTTTAGGGTTAATATTTTTTGTGATATGTTTTGTATTTTTTATATTTTGATTAAGGTGTTAGTTAAAATAATTGGAACTTATAGAATTATCTAGTTTCATGGATGAAGGTTTTGCAAATGATTTAATCGAATTAGGGTTAGGGTTTTTGCCTTGATCACTATTTTTGCGAAGATAAAGGATTTAAATACGTTTATTTGATCTATGAGGGATTGAGATAAGATGTTAAAAGAAGATTATATGGAACGATTTAAGCATTATGGAGATGATGCCTAAATGCTTAAACCTATGATAAGAACTGCTTATTTTTAGGGGTTTTTAAAAATCAATGAAGAAAAAACTATAGAATAAGTATGAAAACGTAGTTTTGTTGGCATCAAATATTTCGCGCCCTGAATGCTATGTGCGCCGGTTTTCAGATCTGAACCGCCATACTTACATATTAAACTAGTTGTACGCCGTACTTGTTGCCAAGTACACCACACTTTTTGCCTGAATTCAAAATAGAATGTTTGAAGATTAGAGTTTGAGAGAGATTTAGCCATATTTGTTGCACTAACAGCTAATAATCTTGTGTCTATGGCATGTGTGCAGGAATCAGAAACTAATGTGCAAG
>LBNU01009563.1:9474-60606 GCA_014162995.1 Artemisia annua
AACCAATGCACATATTGAGGGGGAGCAAAATAGTTTGTGGTGAATAAAAAGATTTGGCATCTCATTTGAGCGTGGCTCAGAATTGACTCATGAATTGACGAAACACAAACGTTAGAATTCGAAAGCATTTATCCAAGTAGAAAGTACCGTTTCGAGAAGCTCTTCTTAGATGTATACGTTGACGGGTCTAACTTCCTTTTTAAGGAATGTTAACAACTTCAAGATAGTTATTAGGGCTAGTTATCACCTAAAACTGATAATGGATCCCTTTAACTAAGCAACGTAAACGTGTCCCTAGGGTATACGTCTATTAAGAGTGGATCAATTCAAAAGTGCAACTTACCTCGACATGTGCAAATTTCTATCAAAAACCTATGAGCACATGTTAAGGGGGAGCATTTGAAAATCCTAAATCCCTCAAAGTGTTAGCAAAAATGTGTCTCTTAATCATAAACGCTTTGAGAGAATTTTCAATGATTTGGTTGATGGCAACATAGGATAGTCATGAAGTTATAAGGTGGCTTAGGTTAGGAAAACCGTCCTATGATCCGCCAGAACCGGAGGATCTACCCAAGGGCAATATCGGATAGATAGCATTAGAAATTCCTTAGGTATGATTATGAAAAAAGGAGATAAATGAGAAAGGAGAAAGAAGGGGTTGAAGAATTAAAAAGTAATGAAATGAGAAAGGGTGAAAAGAAATAGCCTTCCCATTATTCAACCTTAGGGCAGAAACCGGGTTCAATTCATATGCTACTGATTGTTACTAAGGTAACATCCTTATTGAAGACAAGACGTCATGGACCCAGTGACGCGCTGCACTAAACCTTCTAACCACTCAAGTTCTCTCAAAAGGGCTTGTTTCATTCTCACGGGGAACCCTGCATAATCTATCGACCGCTCATTACGAGCTATGTTGATATTGAAACAGGAGACACGGCTCCAGTCTCTGACGACCAAATAATGCACTTATCGAGTCTAGAGCCACGAGATACATCTAAAGATCTCATAGGAACACTTGTTACTTCTAAACTGGTGGTTCAACATTAAGGACACCAGCTGTAATATTATGAGTCGTACGCAGATCTTAGCAATCTGCCAAGAACACTTATGAGGGAATATATGTATGTAATTCCCAGTGATTGAGTGGAAATTCCTGCGAGGGTCAACATCAAACAGCCCTGAAAGCAGGTCACTTCGGTAATTCCTTGTGGATTACGCTTAGTGATCGTGGCGGTTTCAAAACGGTCTACAGTCGTGGGGTGATCTCCAGCGACTCACCCAATCGTTGATCTACTCAGGTAGATCTCGTAAGCCCTCTTGGGGGTATCCGGTCTGGGAACGGCCTTGGTAAGGATTAGAAGGAATCTTCACACTATGCTGTTGACGATCTCTAACTCTGACCTGTAAGTACCGGACGTTTTATTGCTAACTGTCTTATGCAGGAACATTTGGCGGTTGTTGCTGATTGTAGAAAGGATGCCGAATCATCACCTCATGCTCACACTTCAACATCAAATTCAAAGAAATCATGATCATAGAATGGGCTTCAGCTATGCTTCCACAACTCTGATAAAGAAGATCATGATCCAGAAAAGTGTGAGCATGCCGACTCAAAGAGGGAGCATTTGAAAATCCTAAAACCCTCAAAGTGTTAGCAAAAAGTGTCTCTTAATCATAAATGCTTTGAGTGAATTTTCAATGATTTGGTTGATGGCAACATAGGATAGTCATGAAGTTATAAGGTTGCTTAGGTTAGGAAAACCGTCCTATGATCCGCCATAACCGGAGGGATCTACCCAAGGGCAATACCGAATAGATAGAATTAGAAAGTCCTTAGGTATGATTATGAAAAAAGGAGATAAATGAGAAAGGAGAAAGAAGGGGTTGAAGAATTAAAAAGAAATGAAATGAGAAAGGGTGAAAAGAAATAGCCCTCCCATTATTCAACCTTAGGGCAGAAACCGGGTTCAATTCATATGCTACTGATTGTTACTAAGGTAACATCGGTATTGAAGACAAGACGTCATGGACCCAGTGACGCACTGCACTAAACCTTCTAACCACTTAAATTCTCTCAAAAGAGCTTGTTTCATTCTCACGGGGAACCCTGCATAATCTATCAACCGCTCATTACGAGCTATGTTGATATTGAAACAGGAGACCCTGCTCTAGTCTCCGACGACCAAATAATGCATTTATCGAGTCTAGAGCCACGAGATGCATCAAAAGATCTCATAGGAACACTTGATACTTCTACACTGGTTTTTCAACATTAAGGACACCGACTGTAATATTTTGAGTCCTACGCAGATCTTAGCAATCTGCCAAGAACATTTATGAGGGAATTTACGTATGTAATTCCCAGTGATTGAGTGGAAATTCCTTCCAGGGTTAACATCAAACAGCCCTGAAAGCAGGTCACTTTGGTAATTCTTTGTGAATTATGCTTAGTGATCGTGGCGGTTTCAAAATGGTCTACAGTCGTGGGGTGATCTCCAGCGACTCACCCAATCGTTGATCTACTCAGGTAGATCTTGTAAGCCCTCTCGGGGGTATCCGGTTTGGGAACGGCCTTGGTAAGGATTAGAAGGAATCTTCACACTATGCTGTTGACGATCTCTAAATCCGAACCTGTAAGTACCGGACGTTTTATTACTAACTGTCTTATGTAGGAACTTTTGGCGGTTGTTGCTGATTGCAGAAAAGATGTCGAATCATCACCTCATGCTCACACTTCAACATCAAATTCAAAGAAATCATGATCATAGAATGGGCTTCAACTGTGCTTCCACAACTCTGATGCGGAAGATCATGATCCAGAAAAGTATGAGCATGACAACAAAAAGATAGTCGCAACATCACATAGAGACATGTCTACTCAAAGATGACTTGAAGGTACTCATTTGGATGATGAACTCGAAGCAATGCCAAAGATCATCCTACACATCAAACAAGTCATCTCGAGTCCGCTGCTGAAAGCACAAAGTTCATTACACTGAAGAATCAACAACTGCGAGCTACAAAGATATCGACAAAGATTTAGATGCTAGACCTCAATGTTTAATGTCCAGGGGGTGACCTCCCTTAGGGGGAGATTGTTAGGAATACGTTTTTCTTATTGAAGATTCGGTCACCCTAAGTATTGTTATGCATCGTGTAGCTCGTAGTATTTATTATTTTAGTAAGAACGTAGTTTAGCTTTAGTTAGTATTTGTTGTGTCGAGTCGGGTCTTTTACCCTCTGTCAGCTCGCTCCACAGCCTAGTAGAGGCATTCATCCATTTGTAAGTATAAATAGCCCTTCCCACACATAGGAAGGGTTGGACCTTTTCACATAGTTAATATTAGTTCTTTTGTTTCTCTCTCTAAAAGGCTCCCAACTTCTACTCTTTCTCTCTCTAACTCTCTTGCACTATTCGATCCATTTAACCACAAGATCCATACGACTTTTTGTTTATGAGTATCCTACACACTTAAAATCTGATAATGCATCCCTTTAATCAACGACATAAACGTGTCTCGCAAAAGTCTAGTCTATTTAGAGTTTTTCACCAAGTATGTCTAAAAATGAAAACTTCCAAGTGTTTAAAACTATTTCTTCTCAAAACACTTTGGATGATTTTCGCAAAATCTTTTATGGCTATGATCATTAATACAAACCAACTGACCATTCTTTAGAATTGAGTCATAAGGCGTATAAGGTTAAGTATTAATCCCATGGTCCAGCCAGCGCTGGAAGGACCTACCCAGGGACATTCCTTTAGATAAAGTAGAAGTCCGTAGGTAATGGAGTTGATGAATTCATTGGAACAAACACAACAAGATGATAGTAATGACGCTTTAGTAAACATTGAAGGGGTTGAAGAATGAAAAAGAAATGAGTTATGAAAGGGTGAAAAGAAATAGCCCTCCATACACTTAGGAAAGAAACCGGGTTCAATACATAATCTATCATTTATCACAAAAATGATAATGATATTGAAGACAAGACGTCATGGACCCAGTGATGCATTGCACAACCCTTCTCAACTACTCGAGTTCCTCTCAAAAAGATCTTGTTTCATTTGTCACAGAGATAAACACGTAATCTATCGGCCTCTCACTCCGAGATGTGTTGATATTAAAAAGGTGGCATTCTGCTCCAGCCTCCGCTCACTAAAAGATAAAGTGCACTTATCGAGTCTTGAGCCAAATGAGATTAATCAAATAAAATCTCCATAGGACACATTCCAAATGTTTACACTTGATGTTCAACATCTAAGAACACAAGTTGTACTAGAGTCCTCCCCAAATCTTTGTACTAAAGATGTAAAGTTGTCAAAGTCAAGACAAAGATTCATTTGCTCAAAGACAAAGATAAAGACCATCTCGCATGATTGGAACAAAAAGATTAATCAAGACTATTACAACACAAGACTCAAGCCAAGAAGATCAAAGATCAAGACCACTAAGTATTGTTATTAACGTCAAAGAGTGTCTAATTTATGATCGCCTCTTAGGGGGAGATTGTTAGCATTAGAAGATCAATCATTTCTCATTAGTGGCAACGATATAACGTTTACGAGTCTTGTACAAGTTGTAATAAATTAGTCCAGTAATATTGGGCTTGGACGATTTATTAGATGGACTAATATAATGTAAATGGACTATGTAAGTTACTAGTTCATATTTAAGTACATCAAGAGTCCAAAAGCCCAAGCCCATCTAACCACACATGCATCCATACACCAAGTCTTGCAAGATGTTGTGATAGGTATAAATACCCCCTCATGTCTCAAATGAGAGGGTGGATGAAAGAGTATGTGGGCATGTATGTGTAGTCACTTTTTCTCCCATTTCTCTCTCTTCTTCTAATAATATTTCTCTTTCTAAAACCCTTTTTTCTTCTCAATTCTTTGCTTCTAAATCTTTATTTATGTGAATGATATTGATTATTGTTGACCAACAATTATGTTATGGAAAACATGTCAATAATAACTAGGTTTAGTGATTTGATCACATAAAATCATACATTTGTGACATTAGGGTTTTATACCGGGAGTTAAGTGAATTTAGGGTTTTCATGCTTTAAATACTTGTTCTTAGGCTTGAATAAGTTGTACTTTAGGGTTTTAGGGTTTGGTTACTTAATATCATCTTTATAATACTTTTAGGGGTTAGTGGAAACCCTAATAGGTAGAAAACGTTTAGTGTGATCGTCCGTTAATGAATTAACGTAAAGTGGCAAATGAGATATCGTGGAGTTGTATACTTGACATATATAGGATGTTTATATGAAATAAACATAATGTAGGTTAGTGTCGGTTTATGTGGGAGCACGTTTATCAAGGTTGTGAGTTACGTCACATTAAGTAGTAGTCATGATCAGATAATAATTGTTGGGAATAAAGCTAACAGTTACCACTGATAAGCTTGTGGAAGACACTGTTGAAGAATGCACTAGCAGTGGAAACACATTACCACTGCTAGTACATATTATTACCACTGCTGTTAGGATAACTGTGATGTATTCGTATGTAAATAAGTATAGAAAAGATCTTATGTATATTCTCTATAGATAGTATTATACTTATCTTTTAAAGGACTCCTTGTGCTATAAAAGGAGGTCCTAGGTCATTGTTCTAGGTACGAATTAACCCTAGAGAGCTTCAAGGTGTAACCCTAGTGATAAGCAAGATCACTCGTATTATTATTGTTGGATCGATGTACTCTGACCAAACTAACTATGTAGCTTGTAAGGGTTTAGTAATCTTGGATAAATCCTAAACTACTAACAATGAAACACTGAATAACTCTGTTAAGTATGCGCAATCTACTTCAACAAACCTAAGAAGAATTATCAAAGAACTTTGATTATATTAAAACTTTGAACCTGCTTTGATACACAGATTCACTAACAACCCTAATAACTCTAATATCGAACTTGCATGTATCTCTAAAAATCGTATCTTTCTAATGCCAATCTATGGATCCTTTTATAGGCATAAGGAAAACCCTAGTCGGTTTACAATACTTGAACAACAAGTAAACTAACTCTAACTTAGAACATTCTAGATTTACACAATAATCCTTAAACGTTTTGCATGATTTACATGTCAGTCCTTTTACATTAGCAGTACTTTGACTTGTTTCCATTCGAGCAGTACTTTGACTTTAAACTTCAGCAGTACTTTGACTTTCATCAGTACTTAGACTTTATATCCCAAAAATCCTCCCCTAACTTGAATTCTACTTGCTTGATTTCAAGTTTCTTTGTCTTCCTCTTTAATCCATGCCATATTACTTTAGCATCTTTGTCTTCAAGGAAAGATTGTAACTTTATCATCTGTCTTGTACTATCCACGTGACTCCAAACTTTAACATCTTTGTCTTGTACTTACTGTGTTTGTTTTGTCATCATCAAAGTGATCTTTGTCAGCAATAGCAACTTTTATCTTCAATCTTTATCTTCACAGCAACTTAATCTTTTCAGCTACTCAGCAACATATGGCAAAATGTACATCATATCATAAAGTTTCAGTCTATTCTCATCACATCCAGGTGTGTAAACTCCTGTGAGAGGTGAATCATTGAAAATTATGGATTTTGATGTCTCTTTACCAAGCCATTAACTCTGGAGTAGCCAATGTTTAGGTTAGTAAACCATGATACATTGATAACTATATGATTTTTAGCAAATCATTAGCTATCAACGGATTTGTTAATCTTTACCAAGAGATGTTTGCTTTTGGACTAGTTAGTTCTTTTAGTACAATCACTACCAAGGTGAACTAATTACCAAACAAATGGATTTTCCATAGCCTTTACCACAAGCCATTATCTTGTGGGCTAGCCAACTCTTTACTATTCCAGATATGGTGAGTTGAAAACCATACAATTTTTAGTAAATTGTCAACTAAAAATGGATTTGATTATCTTATCAGAGCCGTACCCTCATGATGAGTCAAACTCTTTCTTGTCTGTTAAACATGGTGAGTTGAATACCATTTGTTGTGTAGTACAAGTACTAACAGCATGTGTTTCTCAAAACAATTTGTTGCTGTAAATTTGTGCTTCAAAAAGTATTTTGCACTTTACAAAAATTGCTATTTTATTAAGGACTTTATTGGTTTTTTTGACTGCAAGGAGTACTTTGGTAAAGTACTGTTTGTCCAGCAGTACTTTTAAATAAAGTACTTATTATTCAAAAAGTATATACAATAAAGATCATACCAGAAATCATGCATTATCATCTGCTAAAGTTGTCCAGTTGATGAACAACTTAATGACCATGAGAGCTGTTTCATTTTCATCTTCTACTTCCATACCATGTTCTAGCATTCTGACCATCAGATCTCTTGAAAGAGGATATCTCCTTTCTGCTAGCATGTGAACCATGGTACCATCTTCTAACTCTAAGACATGCACTCCACATGATTCAAAGAATCTCCAGCTTTGAATCTCCCAAACTTCTTGATTCTTCCAAATATCATCAGTGCTTGTCTCTTCAGTCTCCCAAATCGTTGTAAGATCACCCAGCAAAACTACACCTATTCCTTTAAGTGAAATTTGTTCAAAATGAGCTTGTATTTGCTGGTATAGATGGAGTAAATCTTCTCTATCAATTAGATACAATATGTCCCACAACAAATTAAATGCTCTGAAGCTTTCATCTTCTCTGTGGAAAACAAAGTAATCTCCATCTTTCTTAGATTCCACAACTTCTAATGCAGATATCTTGGATTTTGTCTCAGTAGCTTCTTTTGACTTGGGATGCTCAAAATCAACAACCCTTAGATAATTCCTCAGCTCATCAACTGTATCTGTTCTCAATTCCACTGTCTCTTTGAACTTCTTTGATGGCTGTGCTTTAGTTGTTGTTCTCTTTCTTTTATTTCTAGCATCCATTATATATTTTGCTTCATCAGAATCAAATCCAATAATATTATCAACTTGTTGTTGATAAGATTCTCTTACAGCATCATAGAGATCTTTCATCTCTATATATGTCAACTTCACTAATCCTTTATAACCTCGACCCTTCAGGTAACTCATCATAGCATTCCTTTCTTTAGCAATGCCCTGTGATCTTCTTGGTCAAATAATCTTTTCTTTAACAACTGGCTTTTCTGATCTCTGCACTTCAGCATCTAACTCAGCCTGTAATATTCTAGCAGCTTCTTCACCTTTAGCTTCTTGAATAGCTCTTAAGTCTGCCAAAGTAATCTTCTTTTTCTTTTTCTTTTCTTCTACCAAAATTCCTTTTCTTTTATCCTTTGGATCCAGCTCTTGAGTAGGTTGAGAAGAAGGCTGTGAGACTTGTGATTGTTGAACTCCAGGAATGCTAATACCTCTAGGTCTTGAGATACTTAGCAACATATCAACAACAATCTCTTCATCACTATTAGTAGGTTTCTCTTGCTGAATTAGATTAGAAGTACCAGCTTCTTCATGAATAATAGTTGATGGACCAGCTTCTTGCTTAAAATCTAAAGTTCTTGGTGTAATAAGATTCTGTCTAAAAGTACCTTGAGCAGTATCTTGAACACCAGTTCTTTGAGCTTGATCAGCTTCTTTCTTTGAGTCTTCAAGAATTTCAGCATCTTTATTGACATTAAGCTCAGCATCTTCATTCAGATTCTCATTCTCCAAATTCCTCCCTAATGTGAATGAAGAATGCTTCTTGAGCTTCTTTTTCTTAGGTTTAGAAACTGGCTTCTGTCCACTCTTCTTTTGAGATTTAACCCATAATCTGTGATGTTTAACTAGTGGCCATACAAATCTCTTTAACCTCTTGAACTTATTCTTCAATTTCAACATCTTTGCAGCTTGATCATCATAAGCCTTCTTCAATCTCCTTAATTCTCTTGTTAAGGCATAATTGTCTAGCACTCCTTCAGAAGCTTCAGCAGCCATTACTCCCTCATCTCCTCCAGATGTTTGAGACCCATCTGTGGAAGTATAATCATTGGGAGATGGTGGTTGATGCTCACCTTGCTCTGAGTCTTCTTGGGCAGTACCTTGCAGAGAAGCAGTACTTTCCTTTTGAGCAGTATGTTGTGAAGATTCTTGAGCTGGTGATGGAACAGTATGTTGAGAAACGTCATGAGCTGGTGATTGAATAGGTTGAGAAGCAGTTCTTTCACTTGAAACTGGATGCTCAGCACGTTCAGAAGCTGATGACTCCTCTTGCTCTTGTTCTGCATCTCTTACAACTTGTACAACCTCTAATATATGAGCTGTCGAAGGTGTATTCCTCCCAGAGAACTTGGCACTGTGTTTAGCCATGAATGTAAACACCTTTGCAGGTTGAACTATAGCTGGTAAGAAGCTTGGAGGTTTAGGAACATTCTCAAGCTGTTTGTTCAAGAATATTTGAACAAATCTGGGGTACATCAAGAATGGTGAACCATTTTTGATATTATCATGCATACCACTAAGAATCATGAATGAAAAGTTAAATGGTTGATTGGTAGCAAGACCCACTAATGCAGAAGCAATGGTTTGATTGAATTGTTCCCAAGGAGTACTTTTAGAACTCAAACAATGAAGTAGAACATGAATTAAGTATTTCCAGTGTGGACTGAACAAGGGTTTCTGAAAAGCAAGCTTATTATGATCACCTTCATATCCAATATCCCTCATTGTATCCCACAGCACTTGTCTATCAAAACGAACAGTTCCATCTTCATCATTAAACAACAAATCTTCCCTTATATAAGCCTCAGTGATCCTTATTTGTCTTCCAGCAACAGTAGCGTGAATAAACGATATATCATCATCTTCCCAACTAGAAGTAGCCGTATTCCAAAATTCTTGAATCCAAGGACCAATTATGTCCGGATTGACCAAGAGAGCATAGTTAATTGAAGACCCAGTTAGGAAATCAATTATAGCATGAAAATCTACATTCTTCGGTGTTTTATCCAAATTGGCAATCATGTTGTGTTTATTGCAAGTTGGACGAGTAGCCATTGATGATGTGTGTGAAAGAATTAATGGATTTGCGAAGTAGGTTTTGATGAGAAGAGTTGTTGTGAAAGAATAAATGGATGGATAAGAATAAATATGAGAGTAAAAACCGGTAGGGTTAGTTATTTATGGGTAAAATTTAAAATCAAAGCCCAATAAATGTTGATACCACCTCATTGTCAATGTTGATAGGAGTATTCTTGAAATTGAATCCATAGTCCAAGAGTTGATTTTGCATCCACAATACTTGTCCACAACAACTTGCAGCTGCAACATATTCTGCTTCAGTAGATGATGTTGCTGCAATTATTTGTTTCTTACATTGCCATGAAACTAATCTTCTTCCAAGATATTGGCACCCTCCAGTGGTTGATCTTCTATCAAAATTATCAGTTGCATAATCACTATCTGAAAAAGCTTCCAAATGAAAAGGTGACTCCTTAGGATACCACAATCCTAACTTAGGTTGATGCTTGAGATAACTAAAAATCCTTTTGACTGCATTCATGTGAGAAACTTTGGGTTAGACCTGATATCTTGCACATAAGCATACAGCAAACATAATGTCAGGTCTAGATGCAGTTAAGTACATAAGACAACCAATCATTGATCTGTAAAGCTTAACATCCACTAGTTCTCCATCTTCATCTTTTCCCAATGAATTTGTGGATTTGATGGGTGTAGTGACTGGCTTCATTGAACTGAGGTTAAACTTTTTAAGAATGTCAGTGACATACTTATCTTGACTAATGAAAATACCAGTACTTGATTGTTTAACTTGAAGCCCTAAAAAGAAAGTTAATTCACCCATGTAACTCATTTGAAATTCTTGTTGCATGAGCTTCTCAAATTCTCACCATAGACTGTTTTGTGGCTCCAAAGATAATATCATCCACATAAACTTTAACAAGCATGATATCTTTCTTGTCTCTTTTGATAAACAAAGTCTTATCAATTGCTCCTCTTCTATAACCATGTTGCAATAGAAAAGTGGAGAGTCTTTCATACCAAGCTCTGGGAGCTTGATGAAGGCCATACAGGGCCTTAACAACTTTGTAGACTTTGTTTGGATGTTCAGGATCCTCAAAACCATGAGGTTGTTTAACGTAGGCTTCCTCTGTATTTTTGCCATAAAGAAAGGCACTTTTGACATCCATTTGATAAACTGGAAATCCCATATATGATGCAAAAGCAAGAAATAACCTTATAGCTTCAATTCTTGCTACAGGAGCAAACACTTCATCATAGTCTACTCCTTCTTCTTGTCTGTATCCTTGTGCAACCAATCTTGCTTTGTTCTTAATAACATTACCTCTTTCATCTCTTTTAACTCGGAAAACCCATCTTGTGAATCACATAGTACCCAAACTTCTTGAAGCTTGAATTGTAGAAGTTCTTCTTGCATAGCTTCAACCCAACTCTCTTTAGTTAAAGCTTGAGCTATATTCTTGGGTTCTTCTTGAGATATAAAGCAGGCAAACAGGCATGTTTGTTGATCCTTATGATTCATCCTGTTTTGTTTATAAACAAAGCTAAGTAAAGCATTATGTTGCTGTGAAAAACCTTTAGCTTTTGTTCTTGTGAGCACTCCTGAAGTTGAAGGTCCAATGATTTGATCAACTGGATAATTTTTATGAACTCTTGATGTAGGACTTGATGGAAATTCAAGATCATTATCCAAATTTGTGAAGTCAGGATCTTCATTGGAATTTGAGAAAATACCTTCATCTTCTAACTCATCATCAGTGTCTACTAATTCAGGCATGTTAGGATCATTTAAATCCTTAGTAGAATTCACAATTGGTTCAGCAGTACTTTGATCCAAAGTACTGTGATCCAAAGTACTGTCATCCAAAATACTGTGAGTATTTTCTTTGAACTTACCCCTTTTCTTTGCAGCTTCATAGTCTCTCCTTTGATCATCTTCATAGGATTTAGCTAGTGTTTCTTGAAAAAGCATCCTATTAAGTTCATCTTGAATTGCTTGATCTTCATCAGAGAGTATGGAAGTTGGTTCAATAGTACTTTGTTGCTTCTCAATGGTTATGGGTTCTTCATCAGTAACATCTGTTGATCTAACATTGACTCCATGAACAATATATTGTGAATCTTCTTCCTTGTGAACAACTTGATTTTCTTCTCTGACAGGCACATAATTCATAAAAGGAGTCAAACTATCAAGATCAAAATACCAATCAGGACCTTTACCTTTTTGATTTTGTTGATCTTCCAGAAAATCAACATGAAGACATTCTTGAACCTTTTTGGTAACCCTGTTGTACACTCTAAATCCTTTGCTGTTGGTACAATAACCCAATAAGTATCCTTCTTCTGACTTACCATCAAATTTTCCCAGAGAATCAATAGTATTGAGAATAGTCAGAGAGCATCCAAAAGGTTTTAGAAAACGAATGTTTGGTTTCTTACCCATAAGCAACTCATAAGGTGTCTTCATCTGAGGTTTAGTCACTGATACTCTATTCAATACATAGCAAGCAGCACTTTCAGCTTCAGCCCAAAATTGAATAGGTAATAAAGAATCTGCAAGCATTGTTCTTGCTGCTTCTATAAGTGTTCTATTCTTCCTTTCTGCAACACCATTCTGATGTAGAGTTCTAGCAATACTAAACTCCCTCTTAATCCCTTTCTTAGCACAAAATTCATCCATTAACTTGTTTTTGAATTCAGTCCCATTATCACATCTAATACCTCTAACTTTGAATCTCAATTGATTTTCAAGGGCTATAATAAGATCATGAATAGCATCAAAAGTATCATCTTTAAATCCCAAGAAAAAGACCCAGCTAAATCTACTACAATCATCTGTTAGAACTAAGCAGTACTTCTTCTTGTTTAAGCTTGAAACAGAAACAGGTCCAAATAGATCCATGTGCAACAACTCCAAAGGCTCTCTGAGAGTTCTTTCCTCAAGCTTTTTGCATGAAGCTTTATATTGTTTACCCTTCTTGCAAGCCAAACATGAATGATCAGTCTTGAAAGTTTTAGAAGGTAAACCTCTAACTAAATTGCCTTTAACCAGCTTGTTGATATTCTTGAAATTCACATGACCTAATCTTCTATGCCATAGATGTGCTTCTTCAAGTGTTGCCTTTGCTACTAAACATGTTGCTCTTTCAGTAGAGTTGAGATTCTTCAAATCAATACTATACACATCATTGGCTCTTGGTGCTCTCAGTGTCACCAAGTGATCATCTACAAACTTAAACTCAGGGAGAGAATAAGACATTTTGTGTCAGTAAACAACACAGGGTGCTTCTTGTCACAAATCTGAGATACTGGCAAAAGATTGAACTTAAGCTCCTTAACATAACGAACATTCTCAAAATCAATACATCCTGTCTTGATAGTTCCTTTGCCAGTAATTCTTTCTCCTTCAGGATCATCTCCAAAAGCAACTCTTCCTTCATAATATGCCTTAAAATCTGACAGTAGCTCCTTGTCTCCTGTCATGCTTCCAGAGCAACCACTATCAACAATTAAATGATCTTTAAGCTCCTCTTCTGGGTTGCCCTGCACAAGAATGAGACAGTTAGTTTCTTTTAGGAACCCAAGCCATGACTGACTTGTGTTCCCCTTGTGGAGTGGCATACTCAAATTCTTTGAGTAGGTAATCTCCACTATCTTTAAAAACATGATCAATTACTGTCTTTTGTTCCAAAACTTGTGTTGGTTTTTCAACAAAAATCTCTTTTTCAACAAAATTTTCTTTTTCACCCTTACTTGATGAAAGTGTTGTTTTTACCCCATCAGTACTTTCTTTCTTAACCCATTTAGGTTTAACACTGTGTGTTGAAATCTTTGTTCCAGGCACTCTTTTTGAAGTGTAAGGCCTTTTAGATTGATAATAATTTGATCTCCTTGGTCTTACATTAGAATTACCATGAGTGGGTGAAAACATAGCAGTAATTTGAGAAGATACTACTTTTGACTTACCAGTACCTTGAAAAGTGTTTCCTGAAGGTACTAGTGGTTTTGAAAAAGATCTTTTCTGGTGAGGGTACCTATAGTCTGTTGAGAAGTTACTATGGTTAACCCTATTTGAGTGATTCCAAGCTGGTTTAGTCTCCCTAGGCTTATGGTTAGCTGATGAGGTTTTTGGGAATTGACTTAGATATTCTGAGTGAAAGTCACAGTTCTTGATCAAGTGATCAGGACTATAACAAACATAACATAACTTTTGATTCATCATCCCAAATCCTCTTCTTTGTGTTCTATAACCATAGCATCTTGACTTCTTGGTGAAAAAGGTTTTCTAAAGTTAGCAGTATTTTGAAAAAAATTTCTTGAAGGTACTGCTGAATGACTAGCAGTAGTTTGAGAAAAGTTTGAACGTACTGCATGTTTTGAAAAGACTTTATGAAACCTTTTATCATTGTTTCCACACCCTGAATCCTTATCATTCTTTCTATAGTTATCATTCTTAGGATTCTCAACTGTTTCTTTTAAGNTTCTAAAGTTAGCAGTATTTTGAAAAAAATTTCTTGAAGGTACTGCTGAATGACTAGCAGTAGTTTGAGAAAAGTTTGAACGTACTGCATGTTTTGAAAAGACTTTATGAAACCTTTTATCATTGTTTCCACACCCTGAATCCTTATCATTCTTTCTATAGTTATCATTCTTAGGATTCTCAACTGTTTCTTTTAATGGTTCAGGACTTGAATTAGATTGACCCTTAAGCTTTTTCCTAAATTCTAAGTTGTCTACCCGAAAACAAGAAACATCAGTCCTAGGTGGTTGAAAACTACCAGTGGCATGAGGAACTACATGATACTCCTTATTTTTCTTAAACACAGGAGGCGTTTGACTAATGGGTTCCTCATTACTAGATGTGTTTTCTTTTGAACAAGTTTCAAATTCACTAGTCGAGATCTCCTCTGAATTACTTTGTTCCTTATCACTAGTTGGGTTCTCTTCTGAACTACTATATTCCATACCAAAACCTAATCCAGTTTTAATATGTGATCTTCTTTGTTTTTCAACAAAACTAACATGTGACAGACCAGATTCTTTCCAACTAGAAAACTTTTCTAACTCATCTCTTTCTTTAGTCATCTTTTCTAGTTCAGACAACTTACATCCTAACTTCCATTCACTCAATTTTAATTGATAGTCTTATTGCTGATATTTTTCTGCCCAAGCCATTTCATTATTTTCATGAGTGATTATTTTGGCTGCCATCGACTCTAAAGTCAATTGATAGCCTGCTACCTCACCCCTAGCCCTTCTAAAATTATCTCTTTCAGTCACATAATCATTAAGCACCTTTTGATAAAGAGTATTACACTTATAACATACCTCAGGAGTAGTGGGTGAACTTGGTGAAGTAGCTACCATAGCAAGCAGAACAAGTTCTTCTTCACTTTCCATGCTCCAATCAAAGCTTCCAAGACCATCAAGACTTCCAAGATCATCTCTTGTTTCCAAAGCAGAACAGGTTCTTCATTAAAGGCTGTGCTCCAGTCTTCCAATGCAGCATTACAGTAGGTTACTGGTTCATCATCAAATTCAGCACTCCAGTTAACCTCTGATAGATTTTCTTGAGCTACCAATGCTTTGGGTTTAGTTTCAGTAATAGGAACCTCCTTGATTTCAACCTTGGGTTTCTCAATCGTCCTATTTGCTTGATATTTAGCAAACTTGCATTCCCTTGCAAAGTATCCAGGCCTTTGACAATTAAAGCATTCAATCTTAGACTTATCAAATGCTATACCCTGTTTGGCTTTGAAATCAATACCTCTTCCTGTTTTCTTCATGAACTTCTTGATCCTTGCAGTTATCATGGCGACTTGCCATCTTATGTCAATCTCTTCTAGATCATCTTCTTCAATTTGCAACAAATCTTCTTCATAAGTAACAGGAAAAGTGGCTTGTTGAGCAAAGAAGGAACATACAATATCATCTGAATTCATGATGTTTGATGGTGAGGAAGTGGTAGTGGTCATGGTTGTGCAAACATGCTCTTTTTCACCAACAGTACTTTGAACAGGATAAGCAATACTTTTAGTGGAAGTACTGCTTCTGTTTTCAGAAGACACAAAAGCAATGTTGTGTGATTTTGAACTTATTTGACCATTCATCTCATGCTCATACACCTTTAAGTTGTTATAGAGATCATCAAAGTCCATAGAATCCAAACCAGGTTGTCCTCTGATCATAGTAGCAACCACATGCCATACAGATGGTAAACTCCTTAAGAACTTCAAGTTTGCATCTTCAACAGTTACCTCTGCTCCATATAACTCTAGCATACTAAGAAGATTTTGGAATCTATCATAAGCAGCATCAAGACCTTCTCTTTCAGCAACAGTGAATGTTTCAAATTGTTGCTTCAATAAGTTTCTATGCATCTTCTTGGAAGCATCATTACCTCCAAACCTTGTCTTGATACCAGCCCATAATTGTTTTGCATCCTTAGCATCATGAAACTTGTGTAGGTGACCATCAGGAATAGCAGACAACAATATGTTGAGAGCCTTATCTTGATTTCTTTTTGTAGCTGCTGGCACTTGTGGTAGAGGTGGTTTAGGTTGTCCTGGAACTGCTTCAGGTTCTTCAATAACCATATTACCATTAACAATTACATCCCATAGAGCATGGTCTGTAATAGCAATGTACTGTCTCATCTTCATGCTCCAGAGATCATACTCTCCCCTCTTGATGATAGGAATTCTGAGTGAGGTGATGGATGGGATTGGTGCAGCTTCAGTCGTCATCTTTAGGGTTTGTTAAATCGGTTTTCAAGGATTTCTTCTTAATCAGAGTTTCCACACAAGCTCTGATACCACTTGTTGGATCGATGTACTCTGACCAAACTAACTATTTAGCTTGTAAGGGTTTAGTAATCTTGGATAAATCCTAAACTACTAACAATGAAACACTGAATAACTCTGTTAAGTATGCGGAATCTACTTCAACAAAGCTAAGAAGAATTATCAAAGAACTTTGATTATATTAAAACTTTGAACCTGCTTTGATACACAGATTCACTAACAACCCTAATAACTCTAATATCGAACTTGCATGTATCTCTAAAAATCGTATCTTTCTAATGCCAATCTAGGGATCCTTTTATAGGCATAAGGAAAACCCTAGTCGGTTTACAATACTTGAACGACAAGTAAACTAACTCTAACTTAGAACATTCTAGATTTACACAATAATCCTTAAACGTTTTGCATGATTTGCATGTCAGTCCTTTTACATTAGCAGTACTTTGACTTGTTTCCATTCGAGCAGTACTTTGACTTTAAACTTCAGCAGTACTTTGACTTTCATCAGTACTTAGACTTTATATCCCAACAATTATCAATAATATTGAAGCTTTATGTTAAACTTACATACAACTGTTCTCACTTACATTACATCATACAATCCATATTCTAAGTATTGTTAAGTATATTCCGCGTGCTTAATAATATAACTCAAAGTATCACTCTAACACAAGGTGTATGTTTAGATCATACAAGTGGTATCAGAGACAAGTTTCTGATACTTTGATTTAGAAGATCCAAGGAAAAAGCTTAATCAATTCACTCAAATCAATGGAGATGGAGAACAACCAGTCCAACTCTGCACCAAAGCTTCCAAAGCTCAAACTCGATTAGTTTGAGATGTGGAGGATAATGATTGAGCAATATTTTCTCATTCAAGACTATGCTTTGTGGGAGATCATCTTAACTGGTGACTCTTTCAAGCCTACTTAAAAGACTAAGAAAGTTGGTGACAAAGAAGTAATCACAGTTTCTGCACCTTCTACTAGTGATGAAAGAACACAGAAGAAGAATGATATGAAGGCCAGAAGTTTGTTACTAATGACTCTTCCTAAAGACCAGATCATTGCTTTCAGCAAATTCAAGACTGCAAAGGAACTTTTTGAAGAGATCTGTTTAGTGTTTAGTGGCAATGATGCTACAAATAAGACTCAAAAGACATTGTTGAAGCAAAGATATGAAAACTTCTCTGCTTCAAGCAATGAATCTCTTGATAGCATCTTCACTAAACTCCAGAAGATTGTCACACAATTGACTGTGTTTGGAATTGAGGTAGAAAAGGAAGACCTCAATTTGAAGTTTCTAAGAAGTTTCCCTACTGAGTTTCATAAACAAAGATTGAAGAAGGCAAGGAAGCTTGGTTCAAGCTCTAGCAGCTTGGCATTGGTGTCAACCTCTGTTGACAGTGATGATTCTGAAGATGACAGTGATGAAGAAATTGTCACTGCTGGTTCTACATTTTCCACTGGTAATGCTATAGTTACCACTGCAGGTTCTAAAAAGAAGGTTGCTGGTCTTGGAGATCCTACCTTTTATGCATTCATCTCAACTCAAGTTAATGGCTCAATATTAACTCATGAAGACTTAGAACAAGTTGATGATGATGACTTGGAAGAGATGGACATAAAGTGGCAAATAGCACTTCTTAGCATGAAGGCTAAGAAATTCTTCAAAAAGACTGGCAAACCCATACACATCAATGGCAATGAAACTGCAGGGTTTGATAAGAAGAAAGTGGAATGTTACAACTGTCACAAGTTGGGACATTTTGCTAGAGAATGCAGAAGACCAAGGAAGCAGGATAATAGATCTACTTGGTACAAGCAAAAGAAGGAACCAACTGTGGAAGAACCAAAGGCAATGCTGGCAATTGATGGTGTTATCTATGATTGGAGTTTCATGGCTGATGGTGAAGAGGAAGAATCTTCAGATGCTGCTTTTATTGCTACAGAACATGCTCTCATGGCCTTCTCTGACTCTGAGGTACAAAACCTTGAAAGTTATTCTAAAACATGTAGGGCTACTAGAGAATGTGAACGGCTAAATGAATTATTAGAAAACCATAGAAAAGAGTTGTTTGCTGCTAACTATAATGTTTCAAATCTTAGAAGAGGTATATCAGTGTTAGAGAAACAACTAGAGCATTATAGAGAAAATGAGACAAAATTTAATGATGATATGGTTATTCTTAAAAGAGAGTTAGATCATAAGATAGCAGTGAATGAGGCACTTAAAGAAGAGCTTGAAAGGCTTAGAAAGGTAAATGAGAATGTTAACTTATCTGTTGATACCTTATATTATCAGTCTAAGTCAATTGATAAAATTTGGGAAGCACAAATCACTAACAAAGCTAAGTCTGGTTTAGGATAGAATACAGTTCCTCCACCACTAAGGGGTGTTCCAGCACCCCCTGGTATAGATTTGGCACATACAGGACTAGAAGAGTTTCAAGAACCTATTCTTGAATATGGTCCTCCCAAATTTGTGAAAAATGAGGAAGAGGTTAAGCATGAAACTGATGTTTTTGAAAGTGCAAGTGACTCATCTGTAGTAGATGAGAGTGTTAAAAAGAATGTAGAGACTTCTATCCCACAAGTTGTTAATACCATTACAGAGGAACCTAGTAAACAAGTTAATAAGCCTAGACAAACTGTAAGGTATGCTGAGACGTATAGAAACAAGTCATCAACTCCTAGGGGTAACCAGAGGAGTTGGAATCATGTAAAATCTCAACAACTAGGTAGTGAGTTTGTAATGAACAATAAAGCATGTTATATCTGTGGTAGCTTTGAACATTTACATGCTAATTGTGACTATCATGTTGGGAGAATGGAAGTTTATGGGAAAAAGAGGGTGGATTCAAACAAGTTTCAAAACAAATCACACCCTAATATACACAGCAACATGATCCCAAGAGCAGTTCTATTAAGAAGTGGGCTTAAACCTTTTTCCACTGCTAAAAATGTTAACACTGCTCATCCTAAATCACCTGTTTCAAGTGCAAAACCTAAAACAACTTTTGTTAAATCTGCACAAACAGGAAAAAGGACTTTTAATAACAGAAAGGTTCAATATAATCAACAGTGGGTACCAAAATCTAAACCAGCAGTTACCACTGCTCATTCAAAAGTTCCCACTGCTAGTGTTGTAAACAAGAACAGGGGTGATATTGGAAATGCTGTGAAGGCCTCAGCACGTTGGGAATGAAAACCTAAAGGAAATACCTCAACAAACAATCCCAATGGTGTATCAATGACCTTTGATAGATTTAACTATATTGATACACGAGGCAGATCCAAGTCAATCATGGCTTGGGTCTCCAAAGAAAACTAACTCCTTTATTATATGTGCAGGAACATCCAAGGACAAAAAGATCAGATCAAGGCTATACAGATAGTGGATGTTCAAGGCACATGACTGGCAACAAGTCCTATCTATCCAATTTTGAATATTTTGATGGACAGTCTGTCAGCTTTGGAGGAGGAGTAAATGGTAAAGTTACTGGTAAAGGTGTTATTAAAACTGGTAACTTGGATTTTGAACCTGTGTACTATGTAAAAGAGCTTAAGTATAATCTCTTTAGTGTGTCACAGATGTGTGACAAGAAAAACAATGTTCTTTTTACTGAAGATATGTGTTTTGTTCTTTCTAAGGATTTTAAGATGCCTGATGAAAGTCAGATTCTGCTTAAAATTCCTAGAAAATGCAACTTATATAGCTTTGATATGAATAACATTGTTGCTAAAGATGATCATGCTTGTTTTATTGCAAAGGCCACAGTGGATGAATCCATGCTATGGCATAGAAGACTTGGTCATATTAATTTCAAAACCATAAATAAGATTGTTAAAGATGCTTTGGTAAGAGGCTTGCCTCATAAAAGATTTGAAAATGATCAAACCTGTGTTGCTTGTCTTAAAGGCAAACAACACAGAGCTTCTTGCAGGTCAAAATTGGTTAACTCTATTGCTCACCCACTTCAAATGTTACATATGGACTTGTTTTGTCCTACATCTGTGAGTAGCATAAATCTTAAGAGATATTGTCTTGTTGTGACTGATAATTTTAGTAGGTTCACATGGGTTTTCTTTCTTAGAACTAAGGATGAGACAACTGGCATCCTTAAGACCTTTATAACTGAAGTAGAAAACCAAAATGATATGAAAGTTAAAATCATTAGGTGTGACAATGGGACAAAATTTAAGAATAGAGTTATGGATGATTTTTGTAGAGATAAAGGTCTTAAAAGAGAATTTAGTATAGCTAGAACTCCTCAACAAAATGGTGTAGCTGAGAGGAGAAATGGGACACTAATAGAGGCTGCTAGAACCATGTTGGCAGATTCAAAATTGCCAATGACATTTTGGGCTGAAGTAGTTAACACTGCTTGTTATGTGCAAAACAGGGTTTTAGTAGTGAAAACAAAGAACAAGACACCTTATGAGTTATTTAGAGGTAGACCACCTATCCTAGACTACATGAGACCATTTGGATGTCATGTCACTATTCTCAATACCATAGATCATTTGGGTAAATTTGATGAGAAAGCAGATAAAGGGTATTTTGTTGGGTATTCTATGGTTAGTAAAGCTTTTAGGGTATTCAATTTAAGGACCCAAAAGATTGAAGAAAATCTCCATGTTGGGTTCCTAGAAAACAAAGTGAATGTAAAGGAACTGGTCCAGAAAGGCTGTTTGATCTTGATACTCTAACCCATACCATGAACTATGTGCCTATCTCTACAGGTACATCTACTAATGATTTTGCAGGTTCAGAAGAGTTTGTTGATGATGATGAACCAAGCATGGATCAAGAGGATGATCAAGATGAATTCATTTTGCCAATTTGGGACTATGCAGATAATGATGATGTTGCAAAGACTCGAGATGCTCAACCTTCTAATGATGCTGGAAAGGAAGATAATGGCAATGTGTATAAAGAAACAAATGTGAACACTGGAAATGTTGAAAACAGTGGAAATACTGATTCCACTGCTAGGCCAAAAGATTCCACAGCCAGACCAGAAGTTGCAAAGAATGTTGAAAACAGTGGAAATACTGATTCCACTACTAGGCCAGAAGTTTCCACTGCTACACCTGAAGTGGAAAATTCAACTCCAGTTACACAGGAAGCTCAAGCCAGTGATATTGAAATATCAAATATGCCTACTGAGATTGAAATTCCTCAAACTCCCCATACCACAGTTCATAAATCACATCCTCTTGAAAATGTCATAGGGGATGTAAACTCACCTGTGAAGACTAGAAGACAATCTAAGATAGCTGACATTCATGGATTTATCAGTGAAATTTATGAATCTAAGAATCATGAAGGCAAGAATGAATGTCTGTTCATGTGTTTTCTGTCTCAAATGGAACCAAAGAATGTATTCAAGGCACTTGAAGATGAAAGCTGGGTGGAAGCAATGCAAGAAGAGTTGCTTCAGTTCAAAATTCAGAAGGTTTAGGTGCTTTGTGATTACCTAAAGGCATGAAAGTAATTGGTATCAAATGGGTGTTTAGAAACAAGAGAGATGAAAGAGGAATTGTCATAAGAAACAAGGCTAGGCTTTTAGCACAAGGATACACTCAGGAGGAGGGTATTGATTATGAAGAGGTGTTTGCCCCAGTTGCAAGAATAGAAGCAATTAGACTTTTTCTAGCCTATGCATCCTTTATGGGCTTCACAGTTTATCAAATGGATGTAAAAAGTGCTTTTCTATATGGGCAAATTGATGAGGAGGTATATGTTTCACAACCTCCATGCTTTGAAGACCCTGAACATCCTGACAAATTATACAGGGTAGTTAAAGCATTGTATGGATTGCATCAGGCACCAAGGAAGTGGTATGAGACCCTAGCTACTTATCTTTTAGATAATGGGTTTCATAGAGGAAGAATTGATCAAACTTTGTTCATCAAGAAAGACAAAAATGATATCTTGCTGGTTCAAGTGTATGTTAATGATATTATTTTTGGCTCAACAAAGCCAGAGATGTGCAAAGACTTTGAGAAGCTTATGAAAGATGAGTTCTATGGGTGAACTCACATTCTTTTTGGGACTTCAAGTACAACAAAGGCCAGATGGAATCTTCATTAATCAAGATAAATATGTGGCTGAGATACTTAGGAAGTTCAAATTCACTGATGCAAAGTCCTCTAGCTCACCTGCAGACAGAGGTACACATCTGCTTCTAAAAGAGAACAATGGAGAAGCAGTTGATGTACATATGTACAGATCTATGATTGGTTCTTTGATGTATCTCACATCATCAAGGCCAGACATTATGTTTGCAGTATGTGCCTGTGCAAGGTTTCAGGTCACTCCCAAAGAATCACACTTAACTGCAGTGAAGAAGATTTTCAAATATCTTAAAGCATATCCTCATTTGGGATTATGGTATCCTAGAGAATCTCCTATGGAATTGGTTACCTACTCAGATAGTGATTATGCTGGAGCTAGTTTGGATAGAAAATCTACAACAGGTGGATGCCAATTTCTTGGATGTAGATTGGTGTCCTGACAGTGCAAGAAACAAACAATGGTGGCAACTTCATCAACTGAGGCAGAGTATGTGGCTGCTGCAAGTTGTTGTGCTCAAGTTCTATGGCTTCAAAATCAACTTTTGGACTATGGGTACAATTTCATGAATACCATCATTTATATTGAAAATAGTAGTACCATATGCATAATTAAGAATCCAGTTCAACACACAAAGACTAAACATATTGAAATTAGACATCATTTTATAAGAGATTGTTATGAGAAAAGGCTAATTCAAGTTGTCAAAATCCATACTGATGATAACTATGCTGATGTATTAACAAAAGGACTTGATGTGGGAAGGTTTCAGTACTTGGTAACAGGTATTGGAATGCTTAATCCATAAAATTTTTGTGTCTAATGGTCTTTGGTGTTGAGGGGAGGTTCTTGGTACAAAAATTGTTGTATATGTTTGTATAAGTTTGTATATGTTTTGCTTGTATTTTTGTTTGTCCACTAACTTTTATGCACAGACTAAGGCAAACAGTGGAAACAAAAAGGAAAGCAGTGGTAAATATTACTCTCACAGTGGAAAAAGAAAAACAGAGAAACTACAAACATTCATTCAAAAGAAAAGTTTATTCATTCAAAAGGAGAGTACAAATTACCACCATCAAAACACAAAGATAAAAGCCTAAAACAACCTACAACCCTACACCATACACAAGCTACTCCATTGACTTCTTGCCCTTTTCCTGATAGTTGTGCTTGTTCTTCTGTGCACTCTTCCTTTTGTTCTCAAAGGTTGACTGCATTCTAGGACAAGCAAGCCTAAGAACTTGTAGAGGAGGCCTTGGTAGTCTTGCAGGCCTCTCTGGGATGGTGACTTGCTTCATGTTGGAGAGAGCTGATCCCAAAGCTTTAGTCAGAGCTCTTGGCAACTCCTTGGACAAGGAATAGGACTCATCATCATCATCTGATGAGCTGGAGTAGAACTCAAGAGATGGTGCAGGCTCAGCAACAGGTGCAGGCTTGGCAACAGGTGAAGGATTGGTAGTCTTCTTTGTTGGCTTCTTGGATGAAGAGGTGGAAGCACAGGGTGGAAAGTAACTTGCCCACCCTGATGCCTCTGAAGAAGATTCAGAAGACATCACAATCTCTGTGTCTGAGGAGGAATCAGATGAGATGTAAATGATGTTAGGAAGATTGCTCATGGTGATTTCTTTTAGGGATCTTGTGAAAAGTAATAATGTGTTTTGGTGAAGATAATGGAGAGCCGAGTCCCTTTATATAGGCAAAGTCAATCAAAAGGTCTCATTAAAGGAGATATTTACTTTCACCTATTTTGGTAGGTTGAGAAGTAAATAAAGATATTATCGGGTTGACTTTTAAAAGATATTTGTGAATAGTGGCTTGGTTAAAAGTAACTTTAGTTTAAAACAAGTTGGTTATGAGTATTCTTTGTATTATACTAACTATTGCAGGTACATATCCAATCTTTGCAGGGATTTGATCATAAAAGGTGTATAACTGAGATACACAACAAATGGTTATTGATTCACCATGTCTAATCCACATAAGAATCAACTAGTCCAGAGCAAACGGCTACTGGTAAAGACTTAACAAATCCGTTTATGTTGATAGTTTACCAAAAACTATATGGTCATCAACTCACCATATTCTTAGTAATTAAGAGTTGGCTAGTCCATAGCAAACGACTCATGGTAAAGACATATCAAATCCGTTGATAGCTGGTAGTTTGCTAAAAGCTATGAATAAAGCAGTTCAATTTTTATATATTTATTTTACCACTGTTTTTGAAAATTTTGTGAAAAAATTCCCACTGCTAGTTCACAGTTACCACTGCCAGTGTTATTTTTACCACTGTTGAACTAGCCGTTACAACTGTTGTGTCAGTAACAAACTTTTTACTAGCCGTTCAGAGTAACTGCTTTTCATATTAATAGGGTAAAATTTTTAGAAATTATCTACTTTCCTAATTGTAATTTATTCTTTTAAGATAAATCTTTTCCTTAGATAATCTTTCTTGCGCAAAACTCTCAAACCCTAGCAGTATATATCCTTTTCTCTCAATTGACGAGTTCTTCATTCAATCAATACTAACACAACTTATTTTTCATCAAAAGATACTATGGCACAACTCACTTTTGCAGTTGAACACAACCAAGTGGCTTATTTGGAAAAGTCAAACGACAAGAGTGGTCCTCTTTTTCATCAGATTTTGGACTTTCTAAATACTACTCATGTGAGGTATGCTTTACTTCTTAATCCCACAATCTATATCTCTCAAATCAAGTAGTTTTGGAACTCTGTTGAGTCCATCACTGTTGAAGATGGAGATACACATGAAACTGTGGATGCTCTTAGAGCCACAGTGGATGGGGTAACTATTGATGTTACTGAATCATCCTTGAGGAGAATTCTTCAATTGAATGATCTCAATGGTATCATCACATTACCCAATATAGATATTCATAAACATCTCTCCATAATGGGGTATGACACATCTGACAAAAAGGTTACTTTCAAAAAGAGTGGTTTTTGTCCCCATTGGAGATTTTTAATACATACTCTTTTGCATTGCCTAAGTCCTAAGAAAACATCTTATGAACAATTTAGTTCAACAATGGCTTACCCTTTGGTTTGTCTAGCCACAGATAGGATTTTTAATTGGTCTAAATATATTTTTAACAGTATGAAAGGCAATGTAAAGAGTTCAACAAAATTTTTGATGTATCCAAGGTTTGTGCAAGCAGTGTTAAATGAATTTCCACTGCAACCCCATAAAAGAGTTTACAAAATCCGTTTCCTTAAGCCAAAAATTTTTCAAAACATGGATAAGGTTGGTAATGGGGTTGTTAAACCACTTTTTCCTGAGATGCTTGCAAAGATTATACAGGTACTGGGTGAAGATGCAACAATCCCAGTTGTATCCCAAAACACACCCACAATCACTGTTCCAACTATTAACTACGCTCCACCAGTTACTCACACTTATGAGAGGAGGCTTCAACCTAGTCCAACTAGGATGGAAACTGAACCTTTGACCTATGATTCACCTCTCCCAACAGGTAACACAGTTGGAAGTGTTGAAGGCAGTGAGCAACCTATGGAATTGATGGAACTAAGTACCAAATTAACAAAGCAGGTTGAATCTCTGAAGAAAGACTTGGCACAAGTAAAGGAGCAACATGCCAAGGATGTTACAAAGCTGCAAGAAGAGATTCAGACTTTGAAGAAAGAGTTGCAGGGGTTGAAACAGCCTAGGAGAACTGCAAAGATGGTGATTTCATCTCCATCCTCACCTCATGATGGTGACTTGGAGGATTTCAGTGAAGATTTGGGAAATTCTCCCAAACAGGGGAGGAAAACAGATGTTGAGACCAAGGGGAGGAGAATTGATTTTGGAGATGAAGGTGATTCAGATGCAGATTTTGATTTTGGAATTATAGATTTGGCATTTGATGAGCCAATATGTGAAGGCAAAGGTACAGAGGAAAGTATTCCAACTGATGCTGCAAAGATTCCCACTGCAGATCCTATTTCTACTGAAGATCTTACTCCCACTGCAGAGCAAATTGTTCCCACTGCAGAGGAAGAACTTGAAAAGATCAAGAAAGAAAAAGGTAAAGCAGTTGTGCAGAGTGAAGAGCAACCAAGAAGGAAGATCTCAAAGAGAGAGCAAGTTCAAATTGATCATGATGCTGAGGTTGCAAAAAGGTTAAGAACAGATGAAGTTGCAAACAAGAAAAGACAGGATGAATTAGAGATTACAAGTTTCATGGAGGCTAAAAGGGTGAACAAATTGGAAACAGCTGCTCCTATTCCAATTTCAACTATTCCACCTACAGTCCTCAGAGAGAAAGCTCCAGAGTTCACTTATGTGCCATCTGAACAAGAGATTGAGTTTTTGATTAAACATGGTCCAGTGATCAAGAAAAAGGCAATTGAACTTATTGCAGATAGAACTTTAACTGAAGAACAAAAGTCAGCTCAACTAACTGACTTTATTCAAATGAAGAATCAACAAGAACTTCAAGATGCAATAGGCACAGTCAGAAAAGGTCAAAAGAAGCCAAGACAACAAACCAAGGCACAGGTTATTTCACAAATGAAAATTTATTGTTGTCATGTTGGAGGTTGGAAAATGTCTTAGTTCAAAGGAATGACATATGATCAGATTGAAGGGGTCTATTACAGAGTCAAGAGGCAAGATAGTGATTTTATTCCTATGAATTCTGAAGAAGAAGCAAGAAGATTTCCTAAGTTCAAAAGGAAAGCTACTGATTCTGAAGAGCAAACCACTAAGAAGACAAGATTTGCTCAAAAATAAGACTTTCAATCTGAGAAATTTACAGAAACAACTGACTGGCATGATTTTGATTGAAGAGGAAGATTTTTATCCAGACCCACTGCAAGTCAGACATCCTATTATTGATTGGGAACTTTACACTGCTAGCAACTTTGCTCCAACATGGAAAATTACAAGGCTAGGTGGTGAAACTTCATCATTCATTCAATTTGAAGAACTTATCAAAGCTTGTGACAGAGATGATCTTGATACATTGTGGAGATTAGTTCAAGAAAGGTTTGATGCTGGCAGTCTTAAAGATGTGAAGGAAATGCAGTTGTTGGTTGATCTAAGAAGGCTCTATGAACCAGATGCTAATGATAACTTCTGGAAGTTTGAATCTTCATGTCCTGGTACTACATGGACTTACTATGGCTCATGTGAAGTTCATCATGTTTCTACAAAAGCTGGAGTGGATGCTTTTATGTTTGCTGAGAAAGAATACCCACTTAGAACTGGAACTCTCACTGTAATGCTGTCAACAAGGATAAGAGTTCATGAAGATACTAAGAAGGTAAGAGATTTGATACATAGGATTCAAGAACAATGTTCAAGAGCTGTTCAGGCATTAAGAAAAAAGTGAAGTGTTTTGAAGAATTCCCCAAATCCTAAGAGATGATGAAGATTGAAGAAACTTATTGATTTGCAGAGAAATCATAAGTTTAGGGGAGGATTGTTGGGAATAAAGCTAACAGTTACCACTGATAAGCTTGTGAAAGACACTGCTGAAGAATGCACTAGCAGTGGAAACACATTACCACTGCTAGTACATATTATTACCACTGCTGTTAGGATAACTGTGATGTATTCGTATGTAGATAAGTATAGAAAAGATCTTATGTATATTCTCTATAGATAGTATTATACTCATCTTGTAAAGGACTCCTTGTGCTATAAAAGGAGGTCCTAGGTCATTGTTCTAGGTACGAATTAACCCTAGAGAGCTTCAAGGTGTAACCCTAGTGATAAGCAAGATTACTCGTATTATTATCAATAATATTGAAGCTTTGTGTTAAACTTACATACAACTGTTCTCACTTACATTACATCATACAATCCATATTCTAAGTATTGTTAAGTATATTCTGCGTGCTTAATAATATAACTCAAAGTATCACTCTAACACAAGGTGTGTGTTTAGATCCTACAATAATAAAAAAAAATATACATAGAAAAAGGATAAGTATTTCTTTATTAGAACATGAAGTGGTTTATTACAATGTGAAATTTTCAAAGTGGTTACAGTATCGCCCGGTTGAAGGGAATCTCGTCCCGAGATTCAGTCTGTGTTGGTTGATAAATAGGTGAAAAGATGTGGGTATGCTGCCCGGATTTTATCTTCTCGCTCTTAGGTGAATTCTGGTCCTCTCTTAGAGTTCCATCTCATCTTAACAATGGGAATGCGGCTTCTTTTCATTTGTTTGATCTCTCTATCCATAATCTCCACAGGTTCTTCCACAAAATTGAGTTTGTCATTGAGACGAAGCTCTTTCATGGGAATCACAAGGGTTTCGTCCGATAGACACTTTTTCAGATTAGAGACGTGAAAAGTAGGGTGTATATTACTGAGTTCTACCAGAAGCTCTAGTTTGTAGGCTACTGGACCGACTCTCTCCAGAATCTTAAATGGCTCGATGTATCTTGGATTCAACTTCCCACGCTATTCGAATCTAACCATACCTTTCCGTGGTGATACTTTTAACATAACCCTGTCACCGACTTCAAACTCCATAGGCTTTCTCTTTACACTGGTGATGCGTGGTTTTGCAACCTTGCAAAAGGTTTTACTTTTCAAGGGATCTTGAGAAGCTTGCAATCCCCACCAGGCAGTGTACCTGACCGATGTAGTATAGTGAATGGCAAGTACCGGGGGATTGGTTGTTCTCTCGGGGAATAGTGTCGTTAGGATTGAAACTAATCTAACTAGGTCTAGAGGTGAGGGATGATTCTTTTTGTATTTTGATGTTTTATGGAAAGCAAGTAAAATATCTCGGGTATTGGAAGAGTGGGCGGAATTAGTTGCTAGCCAAGTAACCCATATAACTACTTATGCAATAAAAATAAAATAACAAGAAAGTAAATGATGGGAACTTCTTATATGGAGAAAAACGTGTTTACATAGATTTCCTTACTCCTTAGTTATCTTTTACTGATTAGTTGGTTTGTCACAATTGCGTGGATGAAGGGTTGCATTCCTTAATACCATTTGTGGGGCCGTGTACGATCTTCCCCAACTCTATAAGCTTCTATCTCTTCCTATGACGACACGTTTAGTATCATATCATGGCCTCATTAATAGTCACTTATGCATTTAATACAACCAATAAAACCGTAGTACACATCCGATTACGTTTCTTAAGACGTTCAAGCAAGTTACCGTATAAGAGATTAGCAAGTTTTCTTAAGCCTAACGCTAAAATCAATCACCCACAACAATTAATGACAAACCAACAACCAATAATCAATGACTAAGTTTCACTAGATCTAAGCAAACACAAATAAACCTAAGCTATCATGTTAAAGAAAGAAAAGCATACAAGATAATCAAACAACACATAGACATATTGAATGATTAAATGATAACTTATGTTCAATTAAACATGGGTGAAAGTAGGGGTTTGGAACCTTTACAAAGGCTTTAAAATCGTGATAGGGTTTATGCCGCAAGTTCTCTCCAAAAAGGTTCTCTTCTAATGAATGAAAAATCGAAAATATATATAGAATTTACAATCTGACGGCGTCACCTTTTGGGTCATGATGCCCTCAAGTCGCCGTCGTCTTAGGGTTTCTTGATTTCCTAGATCTACATCTGATGTCGTCTGGTAGAAATGTGTTCTGGGCCGTCTCTCTTTAACTTAACACGTGACGGCCTTAGCGAATTAGAACGTGACGCCGTCACGTGTAGACTTCCAAAAATCTTTCTGGCGCGTCAAGTGTAATACGATAATCCACCTCTTGATCAACATATGATGGTGTCACCTTATGAACCTTGACGCCGTCAGGTACTGTTTCCAGCTTGAATTCTTGACTTTGTCGTTTTCTTCACTTTTTGCTCCAAAAACGTCCAAAATGCTTCCTTTTCTAGGATTCTTCACTTTGTCGTTTTCTTCACTTTTTTCTCCTTATTAACCGATATAACTCTTTTGCCTATCTCGTGTGGCTTGCAAACGTTGCTGAATCTGTACTATCTTATCAATGGTCTCTTGAATGATCTCCGGTCCGGTAAGTTGAGCTTGAGCTTCTCCGACTTCAGCCCAACAAACAGGTAACCGACACTTTCGTCCATATAAGGTTTCAAATGGTGCCGCCTTAATAATAGCATGGTAACTATTGTTGTATGAGAATTCTGCCAAAGGCATGTGTCTATCCCATCCTTTAACAAAATCTATTACACCTGCTCGGATCATATCTTTCAATGTTGGGATAGTCCATTTACTTTGTCCGTCAGTCTGTGGGTGATAAGCAGTACTCATACCTAACTGAGTACCCAAAGCTTTCTGAAGTGTGTTCCAAAATCGAGACGTGAAACGTGAGTCACGATCCGAGATAATAGAAATGGGTAGTCCGTGTCGTGAGACTACTTTTTTCAGGTATAATCGTGCGAGACTTTCTATTTCATCTGTCTCCTTGATCGGTAAAAAGTGTGCTGATTTCGTAAGACGATCAACGATGACCCAAATAGTGTCATACCCACTTGATGTCTTGGGCAACTTGGTTATGTAATCCATGGTTATTCTTTCCCACTTCCATTCAGGAATCTCTGGTTGAGTCAATAAGCCAGATGGCTTTTGATGTTCAGCCTTTACTCGTGCACACGTCAAACATTTACTGACGTACTCGGATATGTCAGCTTTCATATTTGGCTGATTGGCCCTAAAACGGTCAACCAAAGTCAACCGTGGATGTGGTAAAGATGGTCAAACAGCTTAGGCCAACTAACCAAGGAGTACAGAGTATCCCCGGGTCGTTAAGTCCTGACGAGGTGTGAAATTGTATTAAAACGACTTGTGATCGGGTGATTTTGAATGGAAAAGGGTAATGATAGTGATTACACTAAGGAATATAAGAGAAAATGATTCAAAGAAACAATATCAACAATCACGAAAAACAAAGTTACCTAAAAACGTTTAAAACCTAAAAACGTACGTTTACGTTTAAATAAACGTTAACGTACAAAATAAAAAGTGAATTCTGACCAATATAAAACCCACGGATGTGAAAATTATATTTTTGGAATCCAAATGATAAAAGAAAATTTTAAGAAAAAGAAAATTATTTATTTGACTATTTAATTAATTATTATTAATTAATACCTTATTTAATTTAAATTATTATAAATATTAAATGAACAGTAATAAATATGAAATTTTTTCTAAAAATACTTTACTATGACAAGAAGATAGGAAAAATATAAAAAGTGCAAAATGCTTATTAATAAGCTGTAAAAATAAGCTAATAAGGATATAAGCAAAAAGGACTTAAGTCTACTATATAAATAAATTTGGAAAACAATAACACTAAATAACCACTAGGGCAGATGGTGCTTGCCGTGGGTTTGATTTTGGCCTAAGAAAATAGGAGGTCAGGGGTTCAAATCCCACCCCTGTCACTTTTTGCAAACATTTTTCTTTTTGGTTTTTCTTTTACAAACTTGCTAAACAACTAAAATTAACAACTTTTTACCAAACAAACTTTTTAGAAACACTAAGATAAGCTCAGTGCAAGCATAATAAGCCAACAGTCCACAAATAGGCATGAATGAGATTTTTAACTTGAAAAAGCTAAGTAAAAAGCTATCTAGACTGAACAAAAGGATCAAATAAGCTAAGATAAGTGAGATGAATGTCAAACTAGCCAAAGAAAAGAGAAAAGAACATGGAATAAGCTAAAAAAACCAAATTAAGCAAAGCCCAACCCACTGAAACCAAACAGGCTTAGGGGGCTATTGCAGGCCTTTAAATGGCTTATCAAATAAGCTAGGAAGCCAAGAATAAGCCTTGAACCTTCAAGCTAGGTCTAATGGCTTCCCAAAAAGCCCAAGTACACATTGTGGGTCCCACCCATAAGCTCACTTGGAGCTTATGAACTTGTGCAATTAACACTGATGACTTAGTGTAAATGATGTGGTGAGGCAGACTTGAGAGACCAAATTAAGCACTTAGATAAGCACAAGACTGACAAATAAGCATAAGCATGGAAACATGGCATTGTGAGGTTTCTAAAACAACAAAAAAACACAGACTAAGGGTCACTAATAAACAATCTACAAGCCTAGGAAAAGTGGCTTATGGCCAAACTAACTGGTGCAGGGCACCATTTTGAAAAACAGGTCAAAGAAAGGACTAAATTAAGCTATAAAGAGAATTCTAAAAAATAAGGAAAAAAATATATCTAGAAAGCTCAGCTACTAAAGATTAATCAGCCAAAATCTCAAAAGCTAGAACTTGAAATTGAACTCATGAAAAATCACTCAATAATTTGAAAAACTAAGTACTAAGTAACTTTTGACTTTTTTGAGAAAACACTAAAGTTTGACTTTTATGAACTTATTATGATTCCTACTGACTAATTATGTAATACTAAGCTACAATAAGATCATTTTAAGCAATCCTAACAAATTATGAACTAGTATGACATATTTTGCAACTTACATCCTTAACAGTGAACAATTAATGGAAATTAAAAGAGATTGTTGACTTTTTATCAAAGGACCATAGGATTTTATGTTTTGACTGAGTTATTGGAACCTAATGAAACATGGTTTAACAAATAACAACAACAAAGACAGGCCTTATCCCATTGAAACAGACTAACCTAAACACTCCATTAAATGCTTGAAAATGAGATTTTCAAAGAGAACCACTGATTCAGGTCATGTTATGGATTCAAAAGGTTAAAATGTGATGTGATAAACCTTTTTAAGCATAAAATCACAGACAATAATAGCTTAAACCTAGAAGTCACTTGTTAATGCTAAAATAGCAGTTTAAGTGAAAAATTAAGAACACACAACACAACTGATGTAGAAGAGCACTAATCAACTTTTTAAGCAACAAATGACTGAATTAAACAAGATTAAACAAGAAACAAAACCTTTTAAGCAAACCTATCATTTAAAGCTAAAAATGATAAAAAGCTTACAAATGAGTCCTGAGCAAAAAACAGAGGTACCAAGGCTCAAACACACATCCTATTCACTCCCCATAGAGTTATAAACCAGAGCAATCCTTAATCCACCCTGCTCCTTGCTTCAACTTCCATCTACACTGATTTTTTATTTTTGAACTAATTTCTTGTGATTTTCTTGTATTTTTGAAATTTTAAGCTAAACTGGTTTAAAAGCTTTGCAATCTTATAAAAACTTATTAGAAACTTAAATTGAGCTAAATGGAATAACAAAATAACATTTTAACAAGATTAAGGATAAAATGAAATTTTCACTTGAAATTTAACATAAACTGGATTCTAACAAGATACTTGAAACTGTTGCTTGAATTAACTTTAAAGTACACTGAAAACTTGAGATTACAACTTAAAACTAAGTTTTGTAACAAGAAATGGAAATTACATGAAAAACGACATTGCTACACTAAACGAAAACTATTCTAGCTAACAACTGCTTCTCTTTCTTCTTTTCTTCACTTATAAGGACCCATGTGGGGTTCCTCAGCTTTCCCACTTTTATTTGTGAACATTGGATTAGTATATTTGATCTTGGCCATTTGATTTATTTTTGGCGGGAAATGAAGTTTTGGCAACTGGGGTAGCTTACTTTTAGCAGGGAGTGTTATTTAATGCCTTTTGGACTAAGTGGATGCCAAGGGGGACATGGAGAGGGGTTAGTGATAGAGTAGGTGAAGGGGTGTGGGTTTTGCAGGTTTGCCAAGTGGGAGGGAAGGGGAAGGTCAACGTGGGTTTGACCCCGTGTTTATTACTAAGGGGTGTGTTAGTTTTGTTTGTGTTGGGCCTGGGAGATGAAATGGGCCAAAGGTTAGGGGTAAAGGGTTACTGGGTTGGGTTTTTATTTGTTGGGTTAGTAAATTAAACATGGATCCGTTTGGTTGTTTAGTATTTAAGCATAGGGACCAAAATTGTACATGGCTGAAAGTTTAGGGGCCTGAAATGGCAATTTCCCAAAGTATTCATAAGGACTAATCTTGCCATATTCCACTTATCCAAGGACCTTTGTTGAATAATTCCCACATTTAATCACCAGGGACCAATTCTGCCAATTTGGAAACTTGAGGGGCCATTTTCACCAATTGTTGAAATTTGCAATCCAAGGGTCAGAAATGTAATTCCTTGATTCCTGGGGGACCGTTTTTGACTATTCTTCAAAATAAATCTTCCAGGGACCAACTCTGACAATTTCTAAAAGTTGAGAGACTGATTCTGCCAATTCTGCAAAATTTGCTTGTTTTTCGTCTGTTTTCAATCCTTTTATACCTGAAACACATGAAAACACAATCCAAGGATATTTGCAGTATTTTATGATATATCTGAGTGTTTTTACCTGTTTTTGCAGTTCAGATGGGTATAAAAATGATGAGTATTTACACACTCATCATTGGCCACCAGTACAACTTCTTGAGATCCTAGTACATCTTTTCGGAACTAGGGTGAATGGAATACTTCAACTTATGTGACTCGTGCATAATCACATTCCGTAGATCACCAAAGAGTGGTAACCAACTTCTGTTCTTTATGCAACGAGTCCCATCAGAACGAATCTCAAAAGCCTTATCCATACCCCTTAAATTCTCAGCCTGAATGTTTTCTTCTTTCATTGCTTCAGTTTGTGCCTTGAGGGTTCGTGATGGCAGATCCAAGTTAATGTTCATGACTAATGCTCTGACTCGAAGAGGCTTAATCCGTTCTTTCCTGATTAAAGCATCTGCTATAACATTTGCTTTTCCAGGGTGGTAACGAATTTCACAATCGTAGTCACTCAACAACTCTAACCACCTGCGTTACCTCATGTTTAATTATTTCTGATCAAGAATATGCTGGAGGCTCTTATGGTCTGTGAACACTACACACTTTTTGCCGTACAAGTAATGTCTCTAGATCTTAAGAGCAAACACCACGGCTCCTAGCTCAAGATCATGAGTCTTGTAATTCTGTTCATGAGTCTTAAGCTGCCGAGAGGCATACACAATCACCTACTTCCTTTGCATTAGCACTGCACCAAGACCCTAATGTGATGCGTCACAGTAGACTATGTAATCGTCATTCCCTTTAGGAAAAGCTAGAATTGGAGCTTCGCAAAGCTTTTGCTTTAACAGCTGGAAAGATTTCTCTTGATCTTCTCCCCGAACATACTTCTTATTCTTTTGGGTCAACTCCGTTAAAGACTTGGCAATCTTTGAAAATCCTTTTATAAATCTCCAATAATAGCCAGCAAGTCCTAGGAATTGACTCACCTCAGTGGGTGTTGTAGGTGTTGGCCAATTATTGACTGCTTCTATTTTGGAAGGATCCACATGAATGCCGTTGCGATCAATCATATGCCAAAGAAACTGTACTGTGTGAAATCCAAAAATCACACTTGGAAAATTTTGCGTAAAGTTGTTCTTTTTTGAGTAACCCCAAAATAGTCCTTAAATGCTCCGCATGTTCTTCCTTGCTTCAAGAGTGTATAAGAATATCATCAATAAATACGATCACAAATCTGTCCAGATAGGGTTTACACACATGGTTCATGAGATCCATGAACAGGGTTGGTGTATTGGTTAACCTAAAAGGCATCACCTGAAATTCATAATGATCGTATCTGGTTCTGAACGCCATCTTGGGAATATCTTCTTCCTTGACACGCAACTGATGATATCCCGATCTCAAATCAATTTTTGAGTATACACTCGATCATTGTAACTGGTCGAACAAGTCATCAATCCTTGGGAATGGGTATCGATTCTTCACCGTAAGTGAAGTTTATTCAACTCCCGGTAATCGATACACATCCTAAAAGATCCGTCCTTTTTCTTGACAAATAAGACAGGAGCTCCCCAAGGTGAAGAACTTGGTCGAATAAAACCTCTATCCAACAACTCTTGCAGTTGGTTGGATAGTTCTTGCATCTCAGTTATAGCTAATCGGTAAGGCGCTCATGCTACTGGTGTTGCTCCTGGCACCAAGTCAAATCTGGAATTCTACCTGACGTACATGTGGTAATCCAGGCAATTCTTCTGGAAAAACTTCTGGGAAATCCCTTACGACAGGCACATCTTCCAGTCGTTTTTCATCCATCTTCTTCTCAGTCACATGTGCTAAGAAAGCATGACATCCTTTTTTGATGTACTTCATGGTCTTGAGGCAGGATATTATGCTTAATTGAGTCTTACTTTGATCACCTCGGATAATCAAAGTCTCGTCCTCAAAAGGAATATAAACTACTTTCTCATTACATATTATCCTTGCATGGTTTTTGGATAATCAATCCATACCGATGATGATATCAAAGCTTCCAAGCTCGATGGGCATAAGGTCAATATTAAAAGATTGGTTTAGTAATGTTAAGGTACAACCTCGGATGATAGAGTTAGTGCTTACTATTCTGCCGTTAGCTAGTTCAATTTCATAGGTGTCGTCGAAAGCAGTGGGGGTAAGTTTAAGTAATGCAGCAAAAGTAACAGATATAAAGCTTCTATCAGCTCCTGTATCAAATAGTACTTTAGCTAAGTGTTGATTGATAGGGAACGTACCCGTGACTACATCCGGTTTATGCTGTGCGTTTCCGTCTCCTAGCATATACGCCCTTCCACGAGCACTGTTGTTTTGGTTGGCATTCGGCTTTTGACACTGGTTGCGGTAATGCCCCTTCTTTCCACATCCGTGGCAAGTCACTATAACTGGCTGTAAGTTGGCACCTGTTGCTCTACAGTCTTTGGTCTGGTGTCCTATCTTCTGACATTTGGTGCATCTAGTAGTACAGGGACCATGGTGGTGCAACAAACATCGGTTGCACTATGGTTTCTTTCCAATGTAGCCACTACCTTCAGCGGGTATGGCGGCATAAGCTCTAGCAGTCTCTTGCCTGCGGTTTTGTTGTTGGTTGTGGTTGTTGCAGTTTTGATGGTAGTTGCGAGGGTGATTGCGGTTGTTGTTGTTGTTGTTGTGATGGTAGTTGTTGTTGTTGGGATGATTGTTGTGGTGATGGGTGGTCCTGCGGTCATCAAGCTTTCGCTTGTGATCATTACTTCCTTGGGTGGAAGCACGCTTAATCTCCCTGTCCATCAGTTTCTGGGCAATTTTGATGCCTTCCTCTAAGGTCTGTAGTTAGAGGAGGTGACAATTCCCTCAATACTGCGAGGTAGTCCCTCGATGTACTTTTCCAAACTTTTCTCAAGATCGAGCACTACAGTAGGACAAACACGAGTTCCTGGAACCTCCAATTATAAGACTTGAGATCTGTCCCCTTCAACACCAGTTGGTGAAATTCATCCTCAAATTTCTTAATCTCAGTGCGGGGACAATATTTCTTCAACATTTTCCTCTTAAATTCAGCCCAAGTGAGTTGGTATGCAGCTTCAATTCCTATAGTTTGGGCGGAAGAGTTCCACCAAGACAGGGCAACCTCCAGGAGTGTCCCTGTAGCAAAGACAACTTTGCAATCTTCAGTGCAACCGCTTCTGGCGAACACTGTTTTTGTTCTCAAACCAATGAGCCAAATCTGTCACTCCTTCTGTTCCTTTGAACACTATATCAACACACTCCTTCAGGCGGAGCAATCCGTACACATGCTTACACAAGGTTTAACGACACTAAGCATAATGTCGAGTTCTAATCGTAGCTAGAACCAATCAACTATAAGGCCCACGTGGCCATACGATCAAGCACTCTTGTCCAACTTGAATCTTCACCCGATCCAAGCCTTCACATAGTTGACACACTTAGTTCTTCACCCGAACCAAGCCTTCACACTTAGACACACTTGGTTCTTCACCCGAACCAAGACTACACACATGACTCACTTGGATCATCACCCGATCCAAGTCTTTTACATAATGACTCGACTAAATCCTAACCTACACACTAGGACATCATTCTCCTCACAACCAATACATGAACTAATCTAGTTACAAGAGTTCTTGGATCTACATCACCATCCAAGTTCACACAAATATCCCCATCCTCGACTCACACACAAGTCGGAAAACAATGACATTATTTACAAAANCACGAGTTTTGAAAATCAAAATGATTATTCCAAATTTGATAAAAACACTAAAGCTAAGATAATGATTTATAAAGCTTTACCAAGGGTCATATATGAAAGAGTGTTAGTTTGTCAAACGGCTAATGATATTTTGAAAAATTTGTTAAACCATCATCAAGAAATATGTCAAGTCAAAGATGATCAATTTCATCTTACATATGAGCTAGAAGTTCTAGAAAAACTAATAGATAGGCACTTAATCGAAGTAAATACATGAAATACATTTGTGAAAATGTTTTGTCAAACTAAAAATTGTAAGTTTATAAGAAAATATAAACTTCTTTGATCACCAAACTAATGACGATATAAAGTTTGTTCATACCTGAAGTGACGTTGTAGAAGCTACGTAGAAGAAACGAGTTTTCTTGATTAAAAACTTATTAACCGTAACTTTACGTAACATGTATTTATATTTTGTGACTATCAAAACACAAGAAGATCGAATAATGCGAATAACGTTTTTGACATTATTTGTATTAACAATCTCCACCTTTTTGATGATTACAAAATATAAAATCATTTTAGGTAAGATTATGCGTCGATAAATTTTTAATGAGTTTTCCCGTTACTTCTCCCCCTTTTTGTAGAATCAAAAAGGTGTCGTTGGTGTTGAGGAGAGTAGACACACGCATCCTTGAAAAGGGCATCGTCGTTGTTGATGGATTACAAGCTCCCCCTAGCTAAGTGCTCCCCCTTAATGAGGGCACCGGGGAATCGAGCTATGGTGATGTGCTACAAAACAAAGTTAGAGCAAGGCACATGCATGCATATATATATATATATATACAAGGAACAAAATGTNCTATGACACGTCATTAACCTCTAACATATGCCACCTCATTGCCAAATATTCAACTCAATGCCATGTCATTGCCTACATGGCACACACTTTTCATGCATGAATTGAACATTTTTAAAAAATTTGCAGCTAATGGGACTCGAACCCATGACCTTTTGAACAACCAACAAACACTTAACCACTAGAGCACTTGAGTATTTGTGTTAAAAGATTTGAAAACAAAATATACATGCTTAAAATCAGCATTAATCAAAATTAACACAATTTTAGTAACTTTAATAACTCCCCTAAAAATCAGCCTTCTCAATAAATGATTCATTCAAAATTCAAAACACATTTAATACTCTGTTTTCAATTCCATGTTTTAAACGCATGAACGAAAAAAAAGGCTATTTCCTCTCATAGCTTAACACACAATTAATTCATTTCATGATTATCATGATCATTTTTTGGATTGATTTTTTTATTTTCAAATTGTTACACAATCGATTTCGATTCCAATCTTATAATCATTTGCAATTCCAATCTTCTGAAAAGTTCCGGAATCAATTTCAATGGCAAAAATGTGAGGGATGTAACTGAGTTTAATTATTAAAGTCTACGATACGATCAGATTTGGAGTAATTTTTATATTGATTATTAGTTTTCCCTTTTTCTTAAGGTTAACATGATTTTTTTTAGGAAAATGAATCTGATAATGAATTAGCTAAGGGAAAGAACTCTTATTTTCGTTAAATCAAGGTAAAAACTCTTATTTCGGCACTATTGAATCATTTTTGAAAACGTAATAATTATGCACACCACATGTTTGATGAACTGTTTAGAAACCCATATTGCTTATTAATTGCAATGTTATGTTATTTATTTAGGGTAATTATCAATTGTATATAGGTTATTTGTTAATATCGTATGATAAGTAAGATACGTTCTCAGGGATTTCTCAAGAATGCTCGACAAGCATCGACTATATACTAAAGGAATATCAGAGACAAATATCAACTATAGACTAAGGAAGATAATATAGACTAAAGGAATATCAGAGAAAAATATCGACTATAGACTATGGAAGATACGTTCTTAGGGATTTCAAGAATGCTCGACAAGTATGTTAGCTACAAACCTTGGGGCACACATCAACCACTAATTATTTGAGGAACAACAGGTTAACAATTGATTAGACTTGACGTTTATATCAAATAGAAGGATGGCCCAGGACAATAAATAGTTGGTTATAGGATAAGAAACATATGTGCCAGTGTTAGACATCCTTCTTTTACTACTCCGTTTATTAGTTGCATCAGTATGTTACCACTTTGTTCTCTAAAATGATCTTTCACTTGGAGCATATATAGTACTCTCGAGCTCTATCCTATATTTAATTGTTTTAATTCTATGTTGATAATAATAATAATACATGGTGTTTTGGTCATCATTATTACCAATTCAGCATGTTTTGAAAAACGATTATGAAGTGTCAAAGTATTACTATTATGTGATGCTACTGGTGCTAAGGTGTACCTTGAATTTTTGTATTTTGTTAATATTATCATGTGGTCTGTATGCATTTTTCTTCTAATCAGTTTCTCAGTTTTTTGACTAATCTAGGGGCACTTTATCACTATGCATAAGTATCTTTAACCAACATTGAGCCACTGACGTAGAAAATAGACAGTGAGATCCGCGTCATGGATGCTAAAATTTCAGCAGCCGTCCGTCAACAGGTTTTATGACATACCATTTTTTTTTCTTTTTTGCAACTTATTCAACATAAATAACAGTTGGAGTTTCAGATGGGTATGCCTTTACATATCTTTTAGGCTTATGCATCGATGGTCGTCCCTATCAAATTTGATAATGTTTACCAAGCGTTTATTGTTTTGTATAACCCAAGTAACATGACTGCTAACCTTTCATATCTGTTAGGCTTATGCATTCTGTTAGGCTTAACATATGCATTAGTTTAGGTCTTCAGGATAATAATGTTTCTGTTAGATTATATGTCATGAATGGATATTGCAGGGTGTGAACCTAAATATGTTGGAAGGTACAGAATCACCGACCCTGATTCGCTCAAGGTGGCAATGGATTCAGCTGGAAGAATAAGTTCGATGATCGAGGCAAAGCTGTCTCCAGGGCCATCAATATGCAGTGTTCGCCGGCATGTAAAACACAAACGAGTGCATGACTGTGTCAGTGTTGCGAGTGGCAATTTTCTTGCAGCCAAGGTTAGCTTTCTCTTTCTCAATTTCTTACAGTAATATAAAGCAATATTTTTGCGACTCTAATACATATTATGTCTACCAGAAAAGAGAAGTTGTTGAAGGCGTTGATTATGGAGCAACAGGTGAAGTGAAGAAACTTGATATTGATCGCATCCGTGACAGGCTGGATAACGAATTAGTCTTAATTTTGAGCAACCATGGATAATCCAGCTCTAAAGGTGTACTGAATTGTAAGTATGCTATATATTCTATGGATTTATTATTAGGGTATCATTTATTACTGTTTGGCATGATCTAATCGAATACAATATAAAAATATCATAGGCGCTCTCCCATAAGTTTTGTGATCCGAGATAATGTAAGATACATTCAGTCTACTTAATCTTGAGTTAATTTTGAGTTATTGAAGGGTTATTCCATAGAGATGGAATTTCGACTCATTTACTTATGTGTGGGTCTACATGGGTTGTATTTTTAGCCCAAAAGGTGTAGATAAATTTTTTAGCTAATATTGGAACATTTACCCGAAGTTTTTTGTTTTGTATTATTTTTTTAAGAAGCATATCCTTAAATGTAATAACAAAAAGTCTTTGTTGCTCAAATCCCATGTTCAACCAAATGGACATGTTCCAATATCATATAAAAAATTTATCCACACCTTTTACCAGGAAAGTTAAGTCGAATCGTTAGCGTTGGCACGTGGTGCAATGGTGAGCTAATGGTATGTTGGTCAAAACAGGGGTACACAACAAATACTAGGTTATTGATCAAAATACAACTGTTAAACATGTTTGAACATGAAAAGTTTTTTTAACGGGCTCAAACCGAGAGTGGGTAAGATTAAGGGATTGCTTATGAAACTGCTTACAGAGCCATATGGGAATGCCTTTCGATAATAACTACTTTTACGGGATGTTTGGAATTTCTTATAGAAACTGTTTATTGGGGATGTTTAGGATTACTTATAGGAATAACTACTTATAGGGCTATTTGGGATTGCTTATGAAACTGCTTATAGGGGCTGTATGGAATTGCTTATTAGATTAACTAGATTTAAGTGCTATTTAGGATTTCTTATTGAAGCCCCTGGGTCAATAACAAAGTTTAGTGGTATTTATTAGTTTTCACTTAGTATATATCGTGGCTAACATTAAGCAAGGTTACTGATATTAAATTTGGCGCGTAGTCAACATTAGAATACCCATTATCATAAGATTTAGGATATGAGCTAATGATGAAGATTAAATTTTGGAATTCAAATGCGAACTTAAAGGCCCATTCTAACAAAAGATGCACATATTGACCAATTTTGATTAAATATAATATTGCATCTTAAATATATGATGTAAGAGCCTGGTGATACACAATAACAACATATAATGTTTATTTTTAAACATAAAAACTCTAGCCCGTTAAGAATTATAAGATTTTGTAGAAGTTGGTGATTTGGTAATCCAAAATTGCTTTCATGCATGTGTTTTAGGTATGTCCCTGGTGAGGAGGTTTGATTAACCACAAAAGTACAATCCCTTTGTGAGTGGCCTGCAATGTTCAAAGTGATGACCTCGAAATTGGAAGCGTCAAAGAAGGAATGCTCGGTCTGTATTTCCTGCTACCACAAGTACATAAATGTTTGGAAGTTTTTAATGAATAGGAGCACATCTTAAGCATGCAAATTGTTGGTGGTGATCAAATGCTACATGTACCTATCTCTATACATCTACAACCTTTATAGGGGACAGTTCACTTATGAATAGATCGATTTGGGGTAATAAAGTGTTCAAATGGGTCAAACAAAATTTGTAGCTAAAGTGAACGGAGCAAGAGGGTCACATGGGAGGAAAGTTCCTAAACTCCATTTTTATTGCATACAATTAAGAAAATCACAAATCATGAGTACAACGAAAATATTATCTTTGAGATCATGATTAGAGCATTAGTTGTTTGCAGAAGTTTTTCAAGAAAATCAAAAACTCCATTTTTAAAGATTTTTACCTTTTTGTTGTATATTGATCAATTGATCGGTCCATTTTGAATGTTCTCCCATCCCATGCTAACATATCAATTTTTATTTGTATGTTGAAGGGTGTCCTCTGACTTGGTGTGCTAGAATTTTATGATTGTGAACCTTGGAAATGTAGAAGATACTTATCAAAATGAGGTTCTTTTTAATTCTATACAATTATTATTTATTTCATCATGTCTTAAAAAAGCCACATCGGAAATCATGGAAGATTTTTTGGCAAAATTTAATCTTAATTGATTGGTTCAATCCTATTTCCATTCAAGTGGTATTTAAGTCCAATAAAAAAAATCATGCTGTTCTACCATAAGCACCTTAACCATCTCGGCAGGACCATTGACCTCAAAATCAGAAGGGGCTTATCTTTATTGTTATTATTATTTTTTGATTGAGAATAAGTTATATAAACTTAATCTTTTGGTTAATGGTTGACGGTAGCGAATACAACAAAAAAATGAAGCAAAAAGAGCAAGAATGCCATATCTCAAGTCGTTTCTTGGTTTGAAAGGTAAATGCGTTATATCATTATTTCTTTAACTTACTGAATTTTATAATAAAAGTTGTTTGAATTTTGCCTACATGCCTATGTTAATTATTCATCATGTAGCGAAGTCAGTTAGTTTTATATTCATAGAGATTAATGTTCTTTTTCCTTCTTTTTCATAAATTTAAATATCAAACATTAGTCAATAAGCACCATGTTATAACTTTGAGGGTGTCTGCATAAATATAGTGGAACACATTGTTATATTTTAGGTTAATGTATAGAACGGTATGTATTCAAATATGATTCATTGGTTCCTCCACCAGGTGATTCTATCCTACTTTCTAATCCAGAAACTACTTGCCAGTAACATCTAACACATCACAATTTGTTTATTTAATGGTAACATGTTGTTAATAAATTCTTATATGCCTTTGAATTGTAGCAAATGGAATCTACTTTTAGGGGATGGTTGAAATTTCTTATCGAAACTTCATTATTAGGGCTGATGCCAATTTCCAAACATCCTTCTTAAAACCTATTCAAGCTGATACTTAATTTTTAACAAATATTTGGTGTTGTATATACGATCACAATAGGTTGCCATTTTTTTAAAAAAGTTTAATAATTACTATCATCGACAACCTATCCTTTATACTCTACACTCATTTGTTTTAAACTTATTAGGTGTACCGGAATGGAAATTTGGCTATTCAACTGAACTAAACACTCGGAGCAATACATATACTCTCCAAGGACCTATACAACAGGTAATTGAAAAACAACATCGAAACCGTTATTAATTTTAATAGTTAAAACCAAATTAAATTTGTCATTAATCATAGACAACTAATTAGTCTATTAAATTCCTTTCAATACCAATGCAAACCTTATTTACGTTCATTGTTGTTGTATTGATCTCATTCACACACGATATATCTCTTTATTGAAAATTTTACTTAGACAATCCCCTTGATTCTCACAGAGTTCTCGCATATGAAATAACCCTTCATGGTATTCAACTATTATTATGGATACTTACGATTGTCTATTTTTAATAATACTAAATACCATGACAATATAATTTAATGATTTTAATTTATTTGCCTTCAAAATATATTCTTGACTTATTCATCTCATATTATTTTACGAGTAAAAAATTCTTGACAAACAAACTTTATGAAGGCGTACACTGACCCAATCGAGGGGTATATGAACTAGTGCTGTATATATACATACTAATATATAACTATACATATATAATATAATATAATTATATATAATATAATATATATATATTATATATATATATATAATAATAGGGAATAATATTAGCTAAAAATTAATTGTAGCACAATTGGGCTACAAATTTTGTGCTAAAAAACTATGGGTCCCTGTTCTATTAGCGGGCTCCCTGATTCCTTTTTTTGTGGGTCCCTGATTTATTGTTTGTATATTTTTGTAAAGGATTGTAGCCAATTGGCTACAAAATTGTAGCAACTATCCCATATATATATATATATATATATATATATATATATATATATATATATATATATATATATATATATATATATATATATATATATATATATATATATATATATATATATATATATATATAAATATATATATATGAAAGGATGATAAAACAAGATGGATATGAATGTGAAATCAAATATATATAGCATGAATCAAATAGAAAAACAAAAGTATAATCCGAATGTTAGCACTACTGTGGACGGTCCCGTAAACAGGGGGACGGTCCATTATTGATAGAGGACCGCCAATCCTTTAAAGGACCTCCACCAGTAGGTTTCCTGGTTGGCAGATGTGTTGTGATTTAAGCAACTTCCCATTTTTATGGTTGAGTAATTTTAGTCCATTTTCAAGTTCAACTATGACCAATATCGCAACATATTATCATAACTTAAAACATAAATATTCATTCATTTCATGTATGAAAAGCATAAAAAATCATTCATTCAAACATACAAGATCAACCATAGGCAAGACATAACTAAGACCTCAATAAACAACAATACTAGTCATCAACTACAACAACAAGTTATCTCCTATTGCATGCTTGGTCCAAAACATAACATCCACTTGATTATTCTTGAACTAGACATTTGAAAAACATCTAGTTAGATGGTGGAGTGGATGATGGTGAGGATGAAGGTGGAGCCAAAGGTGTTGCCGATGGTGGCATAGAAGCAAGGGGAGGTTGTTGAGTGTTTTGTTGAGTGACAAGGTACTCAAGATTACCAAACATGTAGTGAAGTTCATCTCTAAGAGAAGAGATGAGATGAAAGTTATGATAACAATATGCACAACCAATAGTGTGGTTGTTTACAAAGTTGTAACAAGGAGAGGGTTCTATGTTTGGAGATTATGGTGGAGTGAATGAAATGTTTTCCAAAGGACCATTTGGTGAAAGAGTTAGGAAGGTATTAGGTGGAGATGGATGTAAGATACTTGGAGGAGGAGACATGTCTCCAAGATAGGATGAAAGGTCTTCAAGGGAGTTTGGTAGTTGGGATGATGATGCAATTTGTGGACTTGAGGTGTTTGATGTGTTGTTGGAAGAGGATGAGTTACTCAAAAATGGTGTGCAAACACCCGAACTAGAGTGAGTGAGTAAGAGTGATGAGTTTTTGATGAATGATGTGAATGGTGATGAATTAGGTCTTGATGAGGAGGATGAGGTACCTTTGATGGAAGGAGTTTTGAGATGTGCATTTGGTGTTTGTGAGGATGGGTCATTATGAGTGAGATCAATGAGGTTTGTTTGTGGTGGTGTAAGGTAAATTTTAGGCCTTTTGTTTGATAGGGATAAGGAGGTTGAAGGAGAACCCATTGTAGAAGAAGAGTAAGTGAAGGATTATGTGAATGATGAAGATTACTAGGAAACATGGATGTTTAACTAATCAAGAGAGATTATGAAATAGGTAAAACATACATTAGGAAATTGTAAGCACATATAAATGTTTTGCTAATATAGGAAATGGTGGTGAAAAACATGTAGTAGGGCACCAGGTTTGCAAGAAATGAGAAACAGTACAGGAACCCGTGACAAAAAGTTGATGGTCCCTTAAATGCTGGACAGTCCGTTATCGATAAAGGACCGCCACTTTGATAAGGGACCGCCAGCAGTAGAGTCTCAAGTTTCAACCCAGTTTTCCATTTCAGCAAACCTGTACCTGCAGGCTGTTCAGGTGTAGTTCATAGCAGCATAAAAGTTTATAAACCTATTTTATGCGCTAGTAAGCAACCATACTAAAAACATTAGTCTAATAATCATAAAAGTTATATTCTTATAATAGATCAAGATAATAATAATACAAACCACCAAAGTTGATACAACCATGAAATGATCACCTAACAACATCAATTAATAGTTAACAAACATAGAGGTAATTATCCAGTTGTACATCAAACATTTTGTCTAGTAAGATTAAACATGTTCCACAAACAAATGATACAATAAAGATGATGAGCATTCACTTTTTCTTTCCCAATATTTTACGAATTCCTTTTCCAATTGACTTCCATGCTCCCCGACTCTCGTCACTGTTTTGATGTTGCATGTTCATGATTTGGGTAAGGCGAGCTGAAAAATTGTCAGGGCTCCGATCTTCAGGTGGAAGATCCTGAAAGACTTGGGGGTACCCGGATGGTTGGGAGTTGACATAGGTGACAGGTGATGGAGTACTAACTCGTGAGGTTCCTTCATCATTAGACACATCATCGTTATCGTTGGGATTAAATGATGTTATATGAGCGAAGGAACGTGATCCTACTGACCTTTTTGACCTAGTCCTAAGTTCTGGTCCTACTGACCTTCTTGACCCATAATCAGACCTAGTTCTACATTCAAGATTTTGGGTTAGAGGAAACATAACAGGGTCTACCAAAGGATATTTAACATCGTNTATATGAGCGAAGGAACGTGATCCTACTGACCTTTTTGACCTAGTCCTAAGTTCTGGTCCTACTGACCTTCTTGACCCATAATCAGACCTAGTTCTACATTCAAGATTTTGGGTTAGAGGAAACATAACAGGGTCTACCAAAGGATATTTAACATCGTTGAGACTAGGGTAATGATGCATGACATGACGGAAAAGGCGGGTTAAAAGCATGCCGTATGGCAAGACCATGGTGGGTTTGCCACGGGCAAATTCCCTTTTCTTGGCCATATAATATGCAAGATTATAGGGGACGGTAAGTGCGATACAGTAGAGAATGTGACTAAGACAAGCAGGGACGTGATCACGGTTTCCCCCAAGACAGAAAACATTCTCGTGAATAATTTTCAGTCATGGGTTTCATGTGATCAACAATTTCCTTAGTCATGATTTGATTTTCACTGACTGGAATAAGAGCCCCTTGGTGTACTCGATACTCAGGTTGATATCTATCATTTTGAACAATGGATCTTATCTCTTCTGGAGATGGAGGAATTGTGGCGTATTTTCCATATGAAAGACAGCTCCTAGCAAGAACATCAAGGCTCCATTCATGGGTGGATGAGCATTGCCCTTCAGTGGGAACGCCGAGGGCTTGACCGAATGTGGGAAGAGAATATGAAACCGTTTGATTTCGAATGGTGAAGTTAACATAAATTTCACCATCAAGATCAGTGGTTAAGTGGAGAAGACTATAAAATTATAGCACAAATTATGGAATGATTTTCTCATTGACTCTATAGATACAATCAAGCTTGACAGGTTGGAACATTGAGTTTAAATAGTTTATGTCGGTATAGTCCGCAAAGACTCGACGACCCTTATGGAAATATCTATTTTCAACGTTTTGGAAAGCTTCTTCGATGGGTTCTGGATAATAGTTTGAAAGTTGAGGAATGTATTTTTTTATGTTTTGGTGGTCAAGGCCGATGGGTTTAGGCATGTTTCACCTATCAACAATAAATACATAATTAGCCAAAATTTAATGTTGATTTAGTTTTTGACATATTTTAAACATAAACTTTAATTGTTTGGAATTGGCTCTTGACTAAACTAGTAAAGTATGTATTAACAATGTAGGATTAGTAGGTTGTTTCAAAATCATTTTCTTATATGGGGTTTATCATGTTTCTATTGTATCTTTGAAATAATATCCCATTTACAAATACAAACATTATCAAACAATTTACGATTGTGATTGTATAGTGATTAAGTAAATAAAATTGACAACCCCAAATCTAATGATGTAATCTCTAACTATGAAATAAAGAAAGGATTAGACAAGGATAACTTACAGTTAGTGTATAGGAGCGATTAGTAAACTTGAGTTTGAAATTATGAGCTTTTATGGTAATTTATGTGGTGTTCTTCATTTCTTTTAATGATATGAATGCAAATAAGGTTTGTTTGGCTGTGAACAAATATAAGGGCCGTGTATATGATGATAAGCTCAGACGGGCCCTTATCGATTAGGGACCGTGGTTCGATCAGGGACCGCCGAAAGAATGTTGGTATGTTTTTTATGGTTATTGATGTTTTAGTTCTAAAGAAAATTTTTTGATTAGTGACCGTTTTGATTATAGGTCTCTTGTAATTTTATTAGGACACTATGTAGACTCAATGTGAACGTGTAGGCTAAGGTATGGAAAAAAAATCGATACGGAAGGCATAGAATACTAGTGAAAGTGATGAGATTTATGAACGGGACTTGAGTCGAGAGGGCTGGAAGTCAATAGTGTAAATTTCAAGATGAGTCATAGACGAGAACTAGAGAGCAAATAAAGAGTGAAGCTAGTGTGCATCTTCTATAGTGATTGATTGACGAGAAATTCGTTATAAATAATGGTTGTGGTAAGACCATTATTTTTCCAAATAATTTTCTTGAATCCAAAGAGGAATAAGCAATTAGACAAAACGTCTAATGATCACAAAGCATATAGCACATATGAACATATAGATATTATCTAGCATGCAAGCAAGTAACGATAAATCACATAGTCACGTAAGCATATAGCAAACATTCAAGTAGCAACTATAGTAAGCAAAATTGTAAGAAAACTTACCTTGGCCTCTAGCTATCCTTAATGACACATATCATAACATGTGTCGTATGTGATGCAAGAAATGATGAAACTCACTTGGCGAATCGTCCTTAATTGTAGTTACACATTCAAGCCACGCATTTTCTTGGTCTCTAGCTATCTTGGCTTATAGGTAGCTAAATACATACTAAGTCTTCTTCATTTACATCACTTCAAGACTTGTAGATTAGTACATCAACTTAGTTGTTAATGTGATTCTTGTCGGCAACATTACTTACAATAAAAACATTCAAACTAGTAGTACACGATTCTACTAAAACTAAGTGACTTGCTAACAACATATTTTCATCATCTTTGGCTTGAACATTTCCTTGATGAAAGTTTAAAATATTTTGCCACATATCATTTACCACATTTCATAAAATGGTTTTGTCAAAACCAATTTTTAGGCAAAGTTTTATAAACCAATATTTGAACTACAATGTCTAGCAAAAGTTTCTTATGAAATTTTAATTTTCGAAATCTATTCTCATTGATAAAAAATATCAAAAGAAATGACATGCCAAAGCTAATGATCAATTAGTTTCACATAACTTTCAAATTCATTTTTCTAAATGACAAAATTTTCATTTTCGAAAAATGGTGACACATTCAAATAGATCCCTTCTAAGTATCTTTCAGACTCCATAGATCGATTCAAGTTTTAAAGTACAGTATACTCTAAAGATCTTGATAACCTGGCTCTGATACCAATTGTAGAAACTAGAAGGGGGG
>LBNU01009567.1:11679-24970 GCA_014162995.1 Artemisia annua
TATAAGGGTTATTTCCAGAGGTGATGCGAAGTTCATAGGTTATGCTCGTAGTCAATACAGGATTTGGTTCCTTCAAATTTGTTTTGAAGTTTAATACTGTTTGGCCACTCGTAGGATTAACAAGATGTTTGCATGGCCATGCCCAAGGTCTATCTGGAATGCGTTCAGATGAATTGGTAATCTTGCTTGATCATAAATAACGAGAAACACATAGTTAATTATGGAATGACTTCGATCCATATCCATATTAACATAGTATTAGAATCAAAAGGATAAGTATGATGATGATTCATCAAAGGCGGTTTTTTCCAGGAAACCATACTCAAGTCGTTCTGGGGACATTGGCGTGTTATGCTAGACTAACCAATGTCATTGCTGCATTAATCTATATCCGAGTGGGAGCTGTTAGAGTTACGGATATAAATTAAATATAGCATGACCGGACTCGAACTTGAGACTTCGGGATTGCACACTTTACGTATGAGTTTCAATTAATAATAATTATTGTATTAGTTACGAATAATTATTAAATTCACGAAATAAGCACTTAACGGTACCTACGACCGTTAGACGAAAAGGCAAGAAGGATCTAGAGACCCCTCTTGGGCTAGGATCGGCCAAACACCCCTATCCCACATCGCCTGGGATAGGAAATTGGCTCCAAGGTTTGGGATAGTATAAATACATGCCTCATGTATTCATTTGTTCAATCCCTTTGTTACAAAGCAAGCCAATCTTTTCTCCTAGTCCCTTTCCTTGAGCTATTGCGATTGAGGCATACCCCATTGGGTGGGCATTCGATTTGCTAAGGCTCTTCTAGTAGTGCTTGCTTCGTGAATCAAGAACCTAGCTTTTCTTATTGAAACGCTAATAGTACGTGTGTGTGAGAACGAAGATTTAGCATACTTTTGCTAACGGTGATCTTGCCCTATTCGACTATCTATTAGTCGATTCATATAAGCCCTTTCCTAGGGTTTATAAGTTCTCATTCTTGGAAGCTTTTGAGGTACGCATTTCCTTTTTATGTTTGGTTAATTAATTACTTGTATTTGATCTATTCCGCTGCGTACTCTTAGATGTTTATGTGTTTAGTAGTTTTATATTATTCACATATTCCAACAGAAATCATACGTGTATATTGGCCTCTTTCAGAACAAGAAATGATCAAAATGGCTAGGGAAACATATTCTGGGCTGTATATAAAACCCATAAATTATGAATAACGAAACAAATACATATGCATACAAGATGAAAGAACACCAAAATCCTTAAATACATAAAAATTCATAACTCATAATAACTCATAACTCATAAGTTAAAACAACTTATAATCACGACACTTGTTGATTCTCTTATCTAATCTAACATCTTATAGAAAGGCCTACTATTAATAGAAATACTTAAAATTAAGCAATACAACTTCTAAAGCTATAAGTACAACAATCAATACTACTTATAGAAATTTCCCTCATATTTAATTCTAACATAAAATTAATACTAACATTAGATATACTACCTCCGTCCCTAAATAAATGTCCAGTTTGACTTTTTTGAGTCAAACTGGTTCGACTTTGACTTTAACTATCTTTGTGGGTGTTATATAATATTTTATGCAAAATATATGAATGGATTGGGTTTTAAGTGTATTTTTAAATGGTATAATTTTTAATCATGTATTTTATAACACAACAAAAATATTTAAGGTCAAAGTTGAACCAGTTTGACTTTGAAAAGTCAAACTGGACATTTATTTAGGGACGGAGGATAAATAAAACATTATGTACATTAAATACAATTAATTAACTGGTCAATAAATACAATTAATGCACTTATTAAAACACCCCTTACATAAGAAATACAAATTATCAATCATATTGTACAACCAACTTAAACACACTTCCTGCATTGAATGTCACTAATACAAATAATAAAGCACATTATACAAATATTCAAGCCCGAATGGACAACGGGCCAAATAGGCTCGAGCCCGAACGGGTACGGGCCAAACGGGCTCGAGCCTGAACGGACACGAGCCAATGGGCTCGAGCCCGAACGGACTCGAGCTAAACGAAAATTTTAATATTCGTAAATTTATTGTCAAAAAAAATATAATAAACTAAAATACATGATTCAACGGAAAATTTTATTTCAGGGTCCCCGCGCGTTTGCAAACGATGTAACTATATGTTGATTAGTTATTTGTGCTCTTTTCTTACAGTTTTCTTTGTAGTTTCGATTAACTATCAAATCATAATTAATGACCATTTCAGCTTGAGGCAGCCGGTGGTTCACTAATATAATAAAGCCTTTCGTGTTGTTTTTGAATATGTTGTTCTCGTTTAATTGGTTACAAACAGTAACTAAGTTAACTAACCAACTTCCATACTAGTAAAGTATTAAAGAGTTTAACAAGATAACAAGTAAGCAAGAATTCACAAGAGTTTTTCAACGTTTAAATTCTTAATAGAAATAAATCAAAGAATCCATTAAAATTGTTTTCGGAATAACAATCTAAGTTGAATAATAGTGTATGGTGATCTCCTTACTTACTTAAACACCAACCAACGTATGTGTTTAATTAAGAAATATGCTAACACTTTGAATAGATTCAAGGACTTAGTTCTTTGGAGGAGTAAATGCTCTTGTGAATGTGCATCACATTAATTGCACAAGATGACATTTACTCCTTTGAGATATTTTCTTTTATAGGTAGATTAAAGGTGGTTACCCGTGAGTTAATAACAACGTGTCAAGCATCTAAATAGAAAAGTAAACTGTTACCTTACTACATTAACTGCTTCTATTCTAGGAATGTGTTCAACCCCGCTTTCTAAAACAGTGTTGATTACTGTTTGCTCCTATCTACTAACTCTTGTACTTCTTTGACTTTCTATGATGAGTATCTTTCTACTTATTTTTCCAAGAAAAGGTCTACCTATTCTTTCAAACATTTAAATACTTTTTCTAAATATCTAAGTTCAGAATGTCTTTAATTTATTGAGGAGATCAATGGGAGTCACTGAATTATTGTCATTACTCAGTGACTACATCATCTTCTTTTAGGTTCAAGGCTTCACTTACCAATTTCTGCCTCACGAAGTGGTAAAACTTTCTTTAGTCTCTAAAGAACTTTGAAGAGGACTTCCTGAATGTTCATTCATTCAAGGACTTCATTTACAATTAGGATGTTTGTATTTAAATTCTAGTCAGAGACTATTGGGCTCTGAATTAGTCCGGCAATCTCCTTCTATTAGGATATAGAAATAGACTAAGTGTTTAATAGTGTAAGTGGGCCTAACAACTTCTTCTTACTAACTGAAATAAAGTAAAGTAAAGTCTAAAACTGATTTTAAGAATAAATGAGACAAAGTATATCATTATTATTCATGGATCAACACAAAGTAAAAATATATAAGTCCCTTGTTCAGGCTTGTTCTTCAGTAATCCCCATTACTTCCAACTTCACTTTCTTTGTTAAGAGGAAGTGTTTGTCATCCATGTTTTCAAGTTCCCCATCCAAGATCTTGACAAGCATCAAAGATTCATGAGTCTTTTCTCACAAGGCATAAATCATAAAAATGAAGAGTGTTTGTATGTCCACCAAGTTTAGTTTAGAGACTCTTTGAATGGGTGGATCACCAAAAGCATCAAAGAAGAATCATGCTGCAGTGAAGGCTAGGAACATACATTTCAGGTTCAGTTCCCATTAGACACTTTCCTTGACTTCTTTGCCACTTCTTCAGAAGAAGCAGTTAGAGTCTTTTCAGCTAAGTCACATACACTAAGCATGTATGTAGTAAGGAGTACCTCATTTTCAGGGATGATAGAGGAATAGTTGGATTTACTCAGAAAGAAGGGGTTTATTCATTTTTTAGAGTCTTGCACCTATTCCTGACCAATTAAGTCTTCTATCATCAAAGACACAAAGCGATGATAGGCCATAGTCCCATAGTCTTTCCTCGTGTCTTTGCTGATAGCTTACTTACTAAGTCATCAAAGCTGACCTTCCCAATGTTGACCGGGGTCTCAGTGATGAGACCATAGGCTATTATATGTTGACTTGAATTCAGCTGATAAGTAGAGAAATGATGTGAGTCATCAAAATCCTCCAAGTGGGTGAAAACCAAGATTTGTAAAGTAGTGTCATGGATTACATTCTTTTAATTTTCATTGTGCAGACCTAAATTCGCAAGTTCAGTCTTCACAATCAAAGAGGCAGGCTTTGATACATAATATTTTGAGTAATTAAGACTTGGATTTTCACATATTCATCATAGCTAAAAGTTCAATCTTCACAATCAAAGAGGCAGGGTTTGATACAAAAGATAGGGGTTTATAACGGAGTTATCTTGATCATTTTCCACCGTAGCAGTATATCAAAACTCTTAAAGGTAGTTAGGGTATAGAACTTTTGGTATCTTTAAAAAAGCTTCTACAATAACCCAGTTTTTCATGAATTTGAGTATTTGACCATCAATTTGTAGTTTGGACACTTTTTTGGGATAATCAAAGCAAGCAAAAACGTTATTCGCTGAGATATCCATTGTTTTAAGAGCAAAGGCTGCTACAGATGATGCCTTTACAATAGATGAAGAGGCCATTTGAAAATTTTGAAGAAGGGTTTTTAAAAACTTAGCTTTTAAAAGATTTGAGAATGGNTAGTCACATATATACACAAATGCGTGACAAATAGTTTACGAAATGGTCACACAAATCGGATCAAGTGTGGCTGTTTATTTAACGCTGGTACCTTTAGTCACGTAAAAATATCGCAGTGTGACCGTTCAAAAATGACCATGTGTGACGAAAGGTCATTTTTGGCCTAGTGAGAGGAATAGTTGGATTTACTCATAAAGAAGGGGTTTATTCCTTTTTTAGAGTCTTGCACCTATTCCTGACCAATTAAGTCTTCTATCATCAAAGACACAAAGCGATGATAGGCCATAGTCCCATAGTCTTTCCTCGTGTCTTTGCTGATAGCTTACTTACTAAGTCATCTAAGCTGACCCTCCCAATGTTGACCGGGGTCTCAGTGATGAGACCATAGGCTATTATATGTTGACTTGAATTCAGCTGATAAGTAGAGCTTTTGTTTCCACCGAGACCCTAAACGATGTGAGTCATCAAAATCCTCCAAGTGGGTGAAAACCAAGATTTGTAAAGTGGTGTCATGGATTACATTCTTTTAATTTTCATTGTGCAGACCTAAATTCGCAAGTTCAGTCTTCACAATCAAAGAGGAAGGCTTTGATACATAATATTTTGGGTAATTAAGACTTGGATTTTCACATATTCATCATAGCTAAAAGTTCAATCTTCACAATCAAAGAGGCAGGGTTTGATACAACAGATAGGGGTTTATAACGGAGTTATCTTGATCCTTTTCCACCGTAGCAGTATATCAAAACTCTTAAAGGTGGTTAGGGTATAGCACTTTTGGTATCTTCAAAAAAGCTTCTACAATAACTCAGTTTTTCATGAATTTGACCATCAATTTGTAGTTTGGACATTTTTTTTGGGATAATCAAAGCAAGCAAAAACGTTATTTGCTGAGATATCCATTGTTTTAAGAGCAAAGGCTGCTACAAATGATGCCTTTACAATAGATGAAGAGGCCATTTGAAAATTTTGAAGAAGGGGTTTTAAAAACTGCTTTTAAAAGATTTGAGAACGGTGAAAGGTTTTGAAAAAGTTTTTTATCACAAAAGATTTTAAAGTTTTTGTGTGTGAATTGGTTTATATAGGTTGGTTAATAAATGCATTAACCGAAAGTAAAAAGATTATAAAATAAGTTTTGAAAACTTTGACATCTGCATTAAATGCAGAGTATCCATAAAACTCGAAATACTTCCCTTCTATTTTCTAACACACAACTATTTAGCTGCTATAATCATCACTTTTACAGAGAATATGTATTATTTAAATCACATGTGTGTATCATGGAGTGGAAGGTGAATATATTGGTTTATATACATTGAATATATAAATGGTTTGATGTACGCATTTTATGCGTACTAGGATAGTGGTAAGGTTATGTGGGTCCCCTGACTTTTCAGGATACATTTATGACCAAATCCCAATAAAATCGCTGCATCTTTTTAAAAAATATTCTTTATTTAGTGAAAATAGTTGGCAACGTTAGACATTTAGTAACTAAATCCTTATAGCATTTAGTTCACTTATTTAATGTCTTACTTATCAGGGATACAAGGGAATCCTAAAGGCTTTTATCAGGGAATTAAAGTATTGACACTTCCTAAGATTGATAAGTCACTGACTGATCATTCAATGTTTAGCCTTCCCACTTCAGATATCAACCTGGTAAACGTTGGTTCATCCAAACGTTTTGTGAATATATTAGCAAGTTGATATTAACTAGGAGTGAAGAAAGGTTCAATATCACCCTTCATGATGTGGTCCATGATGAACTGATATCTAATGTCAATATGTTTGGTTTTTGAGTAAAGTACAGGGTAGTTAGAGATAGCTATTGCACTGGTGTTATAAAAAAAGATGGGTACCATCTTATATTTTATGTAATAGTTTGATAATTGACTTTTCATCCATAGAATTTTCGCACAACAACCTTACATCAACTACATATTTAGCTTCAACTAAAGACACAACTACTGATTGTTGCTTCTTTTCACTCCAACAAACCAATTTTCCACCAAGTAATTGACATGCCCGTAAGGTGCTCTTCCTGTCCATATTGCATCCAACGTAGGTTGAATATGATTATCCTTTTAAGTCAAAGCCTGAGCCTTTTGGATGCCGAGACCTAGGATTTGGGTACCTTTTAGGTACGTGAAAATTCTTTTCACTACAATCATGTGTGATTCTTTTGGGTTAACCTGATATCTTACACATAGACATGTTGAGAAAATTTTATGTCAGGTCTGCTTTCAGTGAGATACATCAGTGACATAATCATTCCTCTATAGTGAGTCTCCTTGACTAATTTCCCAGCAAAATCAGGACCTAAGTTATTTTGAGAAAAACCATGCTGTACTTCTCTTGGTTGATGGAAATTCCTTCGTCGGATTGTTTTATTTAAAACCAAAGGAAGTAAATAGGTTCACCCATCATACTCATCTCATACTTCTTTGTCATTAGTTTTGAAAACAATTTGCAAAGATTTTTTTTTTGAATCAAAAATGATGTCATCAATATATACTTGGACAAGTATAACATCACCTTTAGTCTTGTAAATGAACAAAGTATTGTCAGTTTTCCCTATGACAAACTTGTGTTAGATAAAACATGTAGACATAGTTTTACACCAAGCTCTTAAGGCTTGTTTAAAACCATAAAGAGCTTTATCCATTTTGCATACATGGTTAGGAAACTCATTACTTTCAAATCCAGTAGTTGTTGAACATAGACTTCTTCTTTAAGTTTACCATTCAGAAATGCAATTTTGACATCCATTTGATATATTTTGAACTTCATGTAGGTGGCATAGGCAAGGAATACTTTTGATAATAATGGATCTGTTCTGAATAAAACATGCAGTGTTTACAAACTCAGTCCAAATTTTTTTTGATAGGATTGATCCAATTAACATTGTTCTTACAGCTTCTATGAGGGTTCTGTTTCTTCTTTCATCAACACAATTTTGTTTTGGTGGATAAGATACAGAGAAGTTGTGATGAATCTCTATTTCATCGCAAAAACTATCAAGATTATTGTTCCTGAATCAAGTTCCATTGTCAGTTCTCAATTGTTTGACTTTTATGTTGTTTTGATTTTTAACTCTCCTGATGAACAACATTATGGTTTCAACAGCTTCACTCTTGTTCTTCAAACAGTAAACCCATATGTACTGTACTCATCAACAATGACTATGGTATATTTTTCATGATTTATGGATCTAGGAATGACTGGTCCAAGCATATCCATATGAAGGAGATGAAGATACTTGGTGATAGAAAAGGCTTGTTTTGTTTTGAAAGATGCGATATTATTTTTTCCTTTCTTACATGCTGAGCATGGTTTGTCTTTTGAATAGACAAGAGAAGGAATACCAATTACCAAATTTTGTTTGGCTAGTTGGTTTATGTTTTTGAAGTTTAGATGTGATAATCTTTTATGCCAGAGCCAATTGACACTTTCAGAAGCTTTGGCAAGGAAACATGCTTCATTGTGGGAAGAGGATGATATGTCAAGTACATATACATCATTTTTTTCTTAAAGCAATTAACACAACTTCTTTGTTTGAGTTAAATATGGTTCCTTTTTTATGGTTAAACTGAACAATGTATCTAGCATCACAAAGCTAACTGATACTTAATAAGTTATATTTTAGACCATTAACAAAGGAAACTTTAGAGAAAACTATACCATTGCATTTTATAGAGCTATATCCTTTAGTAACACATTGAGTTATCACCAAATATTACATTAGGTACTGGTTGTTTCACATATTAGTGTTGGTAGCTCTTGACACCAGTCATATGCCTTGAGTACCACTGTCCACATACCAAAAGGGTTGCCTAATGTCACTCTGCACAAATAGAAAGCAAGTCAGTTTATCTTGTGAACCCACTTTTTGGTGGGCTCTTTAGACTGAGAAGACTCAGTCTTTATACCTCTTATAATCTGAATGATCTGTTCATGATCAGAGGTGTAGTAACAGGTGCTTCTGCATATATCACAACATGGGTACTCAAGACAGTCATCATAGTGATGATCATTGAAACCACAAAGGACACGTGGAGAAAAAGGTTTGGCTTTGAGGGCAAGTTTTCATTAGGAACTTACAACAGAGAATTTTGATTTGCGTTTCTAAACACTCCTTATTATGGAAAGATGAAGTGTATGTTCAGAGGTCATGTGGTCATCCTTTATTTCACTTTTGTGGAAAACTATAAGAGGGGGGGGGGGGTTGAATAGTTTTACCTCTTTTAATTTGATCAAATAGATGGTTTCAAAATATTGATTCGAGTTTATTCAATTGTTTGTTTGAAAAACCTTTGATTAGAGTTTAGTATGAAAACAATAATATTATCTATCACATGTGTGTCCTTTTAGGTTAGTTATAAGAAATTAGTTTTATAAATGGAACTTTGTTTGATCTTTATGTGAAATCAATATATGCACGATATAAGCAATTATAACTATATACGAAACGTAAGTAAGTAAGCTAAGTAATAAGTTAGAGATGGAAAGATCAAGCCGCGAGACAAAGGATTTATAGTGGTTCGGCTACAAGGATACCTTCCTTGCCCTACTCCACTCCCCGAGCACCAAACTCGAGAGTTTTCTTTACTAAGTCAACAAGCTCCCTTATGGCGGAGAAAACCTTACACACCTTAGCTTACACCAATTTAACGACACAAAGCTAAATGTCGAGTTCTAATCGTAGCTAGAACCAATCTCACGAATTCAATCACACCACAACTTCTTCACACCTTCTTCACTTCTTCACTTCTTCACAACTCTTGTTTCTTCACTACTTGATGTCTTCTACCTTTTCACTACTTCACAACTTCTACCTTGTCACTACTTCACTACTTCTACTTCTTTACTTCTTCAAGGCTTCTATTTCTTCACAACTTCAAGGCTTCTACGACTTCACTACTTCAAGGCTTCTATAACTTCACTATTTCACTACTTCTACTTCTTTAAGGCTTATACTTCTTCAAGGCTTCTATGTCTTCTCTACTTCAAGGCTTCTATAACTTCACTACTTTTCTACTTCTACTTCTTCACTTCTTGTACTACTTTACACTTCCAACTAATCTATTTCCTATGTCTAAATCTAACTAACCAATATACACACCTTATACNCTACGACTTCACTACTTCAAGGCTTCTATAACTTCACTATTTCACTACTTCTACTTCTTTAAGGCTTATACTTCTTCAAGGCTTCTATGTCTTCTCTACTTCAAGGCTTCTATAACTTCACTACTTTTCTACTTCTACTTCTTCACTTCTTGTACTACTTTACACTTCCAACTAATCTATTTCCTATGTCTAAATCTAACTAACCAATATACACACCTTATACACCAATGAATGATTAATTAACAAGGAGGAATGAACAAACAACTTAGGTAGCAAGATGATACTAAGTCGTAATACTTCTAGTCTTGATTAATGGAAGTATTATTCTCTTTGCACTTGAATGTTGCTTGAATCACTTGGAAACAAAAGCTTATGATTATATGATCAAAGAATTGATTGAGAGAGATTTGGACAGAAAGTTTTTGTGTAAAAAGGCAAGGAAAAAATTGCAGGAATGAACCAGTATTTATAGGCAAAGCTGGGGACATCAGGAGCGTGGCCGGTCCCCTTAATTAATGGGCCGGTCCCCTTAATAATTAAGGGGGCCGCCCTATCAGAACGTTGCCCAGCTTTGTCTTTTTGTGGGGAAGGTTTTTCTGGAACATTTTTGCCATTTTTGGTTGAAAATTTGAATTCATATATTTATGGTTAATTAAACATATTTATTTAATACCAAAAATGATTTTCTAAAAAATATAAAATGTTTGTGACATTTTATAAAAAATCTAGTGATTAAGAAAATGTTCCATTGATCATATAATGCATTAAACATTTTGCTTATTCATACCTTAAGTGATTGGATGGTTAAAATGAATATTTACTACTAAATACTTGTTTACATCATAATCTTTGGTTTAATGAGTTTTCATTTTGTGCTTATCAAAACATAGAGATATCGAAAAATATTAATAACGTTTTTAAGCATTATTTATATCAACAACTTTTTTCAATATAGAACTCTATAACAAACATCAGATGGATGATTGTTATATCCACAAAGTTTACAGGGTTTGAGGAATTTGAGTTTGGTTTTAACTGATTTGGATGATTCAGTTAAGGACTTTGTGTTTTTTGAAGAGTTAGCCAGAACCATTGTACGACTGGTCTGAGCATTGGAAGAAGGGGGTGTGATAGAATCAATGTTCTTGTAAAGAGCCTAGGTTTCCTTCATCAACATTGATAATGGGATTTCAGGCTCAGGAACTGTTGATACATCTTTTCCTTTGTCAATAGGAACTGAAGGTTTAGATGGGATTTTATCAATTTCATCAATAATGATTTCTTTTGACTCAGAGGCTTTCTTTATAGAAACAGCTTGTAAGTCAAGTTTGGTTTTGATCCCAGAGCTTGGTTCAGCTCCCTGAAGTTTGTTCAGTGGGGGTAAGAGAGTCTTAAGGTCTTAATGTGATTTCATACACTGAATCAAATTCATAATCATTCACTGAGAATTTTAAGCTTTCAGTAACATTAGATATGGGTAAGGTATGTTTTGGGGATACAATTCTTCATGTGTTCCATTTAGGCATTTTGGCATGGTCAGATCTATCAACCTAGTATTTTGACAATTCATGACCGTATCATGTAGATGATCTTACAAAGACTAGTTCATTAGGTTCAGTGTTGGATCAACCTTGAGTGAGTTGATTAGCTCATAACATTTTTAGTTTTTGATGAGGAGTTTGCTCATTAATGTACTAACTTACCATATCTAAACTATTGAACCATGATTGAGTGATAGACTTAACTTTACAAAGTTCCTTTCTAAGGGCCTGATTTTCTTTAAGAATAGCATGCTGAAAAGTGAGGGCAGTTATCTTAGCTTGTTTAAGTTCTAATAACTCATCCCTAAAAGTATTCGCTTCTAAGGCTAGATTCATATATTTTGAAAGTAGGTTTATCCTTTGATTTTCCACAAACTTAAGGTCTACACAACTATAATCAAGAAAAGTTTATCTATCTTCATAATCATCCATTGATAAGAGGGCGTGTACCTTTTTTTATTGTGATGTCAACCCATTTACCATTTCTTGCATGCTTTTACCCAACAGTTGTTTTTTCATCATCTGCCAAGGCTATCGTTACCTTGACAGTTACCATTTCCTCATCATCAGAGGAGATTTCCTCTTCATCCGAGTAATAAGTTTCAACAATAAGTCCTTTATTTTTGGAGTGGGATGAGTGTGAGGGTTGAGAGTTAGAGCTACCAGTAGTTAAGAGGGCAAGTCTCGCTTTGGCCTTTTTGTATTCAGCTCTATAATATTTCTCAAATTTGGGTTTAAAATGATTGTTTAAAAAGGTTGGAGCTGAGGTGATTTGTTTGGGATGGAATCTACAGTTTTTTGAAGATAGGTATGAAGGTAAGAATGTTTTTGAAATGCACTCTTTTTTGTAATGACCAGGTCTACCACATTTGTAACATTTCTCTTTAGTGATCCTTAATCCACTGAATCTGTATGAGTTTTTTTTTCTCTCTTCTTCTTCTTTTTTTTTGAAGAATCTCTTGGAATGAGCTAGTAAAGCTCTTTCCTGAAATTATTCATTAAGATCAGTTAGGTATTCCTGGATGCTTCTTACATCCTCTTCATCATCAGGATCATCTTTAAAATGATGAACAACAAAGTTAGAAAAGAAGGCAGTTGCTTTGGGTGAGGTGGTCATGGCTTTCTTGTTTCCCAATGTGTAAATTTTGGATGTCAGACTCTCTTCATAATTATATTTTCCATAGAGAGTGGCTAGGTCAAGATCTCCGATATGATTGGAGATTCTGTAGTTTAAGAGATTTACACCATCATTTTTAATTTCATTCATGAGAACTTTGTATCTGGTAAATGTCTGAGAGAGACTTTTATCATCAGCTGATTTGAAAGTATTATAGGTAAGTTTCAGGTCCATGACCCTATTTTCCCTGGAGGGACCTTCAAAGTTAAGAATCAAGTTATTCCATACTTGTTTGCCTGTGGGACATCTAATGACTTATTCCATCACATCATAGTAGACATGATATGATCATGTTTTTAATGCGTTGGTCCTGATTGCCACCACTTTCTTCTCATCATTTGACCATTGGGCTTAGGTTTTAGGAGATCTGTTGTTGTCAGTGGAACATATAGACCTTTCTCAAGACATTTGATGAGGTAGGGTTCCATTTCCAACAAGATAACATAGAATTCTTTTTTTCCATTGTAAATCTTGCAACAATTAGTTTAGGGCCAGTAGAAACAAAACTATCTCCCTTTGGATCAACTAGTTTTGGTACTTCACTAGGCATGATGGATCTTGATTTTATAAACTTTTGAACAGTTTATGAAAGAAGTTTTAGAAATCAAACCGCTCAAATACCACTTGTTGTTCCCGTTTAGTAAAGTATTAAAGAGTTTAACAAGATAACAAGTAAGAAAGAAATACACAAGAGTTTTTCTACATTTAAATTTTTAATAGAAATGAATCAAAGAATTTACTAAGATTGTTTGCAGAATAACAATATAAGTTGAATGACAAT
>LBNU01009567.1:29453-41867 GCA_014162995.1 Artemisia annua
ATATATATATATATATATAGCAAAGAATAATGGCAACAATCATGGCAACATAAGAATATCAAGAACACATATTAAAGCATTCATTAATTGGGGTGATTATGCCAAACACATAATCATTGTTACAACATACATAATACTAGAATCCTAAACAAAGTAGAACATCCTATTTTGCCAAGAGAGAGTGTCATCGAACTTGCTTGTATCCCAAAAGCTTGAGGTATTTTATTTGAAAAATGAAAAACATAAGCATATAGTATGCTTAGGTGAGGGTGGTTGAGTGGGGATCATGTTGTTGGCTCAATGGAGGTATATTTTTGGTTGCATGGATGTTGGAGAATTTGGTGGTGGAGAGCTTGGAGGTGGTAAGTTTGGAATGGAGTTTGTTGATTGAGTAGGGTTTGGATGTTGTTCAAGTGATGGTGTTGGTTGAGATCTAGTGAGAGGATACTCAATCCAAGTAAAGTGCTCATTCAATGCAATGGTTTGTTGTTGGAGAAAGATGCAACAAGGACAATTGTTGACATGTTTCTCGATTTGATTTGGGTTGTGGGGTGATGAAGGTGAGCTAGAGGGAGGTGGATCCAAATTGTGTTGTGCAAGATGTAAGGCAAGAAGAGCACTAAGCTCATGGGCTTCCTTGAGTTCCTCAACGAACTTCAAGTGTTCGGATGAAGGTGATGGTGGTGGAGTGTGGTTGTTGTCTAGAAATCTAGAATGAAGGTTTGAACATGCAACATAGGAGTAGCATATGAGTTTGTAGGAGGTGGTGGTGACACTCTTGGTGGTGGAGACATTTTTGAGCTTGGGTAATCATGAAAGCATGATGAAGGTATAGAGGAAAGGGATGCTTCATGAGTGGATGGAGTTTTGGATGTTGCATTGGTAGAATGAGCAAGATGTGGAGTGTTAACAATGAGGTTTGGGATGTTGTTTTGGGATTGAGCATGCTCATCATATGACTCATGTGGATGAGATGAAGAAGCATTTTTGGAAGCAACGATGGATGATTGGTTATGTTTGTGAGAGGGGTCATTTGTGTAAGTATGAGGTTTATGTGTTGGTTGCTTAGGAACAACATCACTTGAGTTGTGACAAGAGTCAATTTTTCTCCTCCAAACAGGTTTTACGGAGATCTTTGCAACTCTTGAAGGTTTGGATCTTGGGTTGTTTGGAGATGACATGTTTGGATGAGTGAGCATTTATGATGGAAGAAGGGTATTTATAGTGTAGGGATAATGTGGTTTAGGAAGGTAAATTTTGATGGGTAATGATGTGCCGTGGTTAGGGTTTCTTGATAGCCTTCTTGACGCCGTCCCTCTTTAATATGTTCTGGCCTATCAAGGCTTGACGCCGTCTGGAGTACTGTTCCAGCAGATTTTGACACTTTGTCGAATTCTTCACTTTTATGCTCCGAAAACGTCCAAAATGCTTCCTTTTCCATAATTTCTCTCCAAAGTACCTAAAATGCCAAAAGGAACGATTTAGGGCGATATTTGATCAAATAAATACGATTTAGGGCTTAAATGACCCCCGAAAAGCGGTACACTTTTCGCCTCATCAAATACACTTACACTTGAGATTTGCTTGTCCTCAAGCAAATGCGCTTTTATTCTAATCAATATACAAGTTAGGGGTCATTTAACACTAATATAAAAGTAATTACAACAAATAATCTTTCCACTTTAATCATAATAAGCACGGAGATTACACACTAGCACCTCACAAGTAGTGTTTAGATACTCAAATCTCTCAGGTGTCATAGAATTATATCTCATATATGAAAATGGACAATATCTCTCACTACCTGTCATAGCAAATAGATTACCATAGGCTTGGGAAAGGATCGAAAACCTTCTCCACTAGGCGTAAGCATCTAAGATAAACTATCAAAGAGGTCTTTACAAAAAGGGTTGTAATGAGGTGTAGGGATATGATAAACACGGTTTTGTTGGATAAGGAAGATTTTGCTGGTGGCGAGTTAAAGATCTTGATTAATTACATGTACAATATGGCGTTGCTAAGCCAAGACTAGAATCGACTTAAGCTAATCAAAAACTAATAAAAACATAAAATAAACATAAAAAGAAACGGGATGGTAGTCCGTATGTTTTTTCTACTTTTCTTTTTCTCATTTTTTTTTTTTTTTCTTGATTTTTCGATTTTTTTTTATTTTTTTTTATTTTTATTTTCTTTTTGGGATACATTCTTGCCCTGCCATCCAAAATAATACATCATAGGGGCCTCGGTTCTCCCCTTACACTTGAACTTTTACATACTTTACAAATAACTATTCTAATGACTCGAATTAAGATAATCGAAACACTTGGAGTACTTTTAAAATATTTAGCACATATGGGGGTAATAATGTTGTTCTTCCCCATTACTCCATTACACTAGTACTTTACCCATGAGTCCCAATCGTCCCAAAACAATATGTACAAGGATATGACTCGACTTAGCAACCATGTAATCAATTAGATAATTAACTAAGGGTTTAAAAAAATGTTGTCACAATAATGCACTAAAGGTGAGTGCATACAAGGTAGGCTAAGGCGATTTGGGTGTATATTTAAGTGGGGTGTAACAAATTCTTCCTTTAAGTAAGATCCTTAAAGTTAGAAACGAAAAGATAGGCTCGGAGGGGTGTACTAGGGGTACCGTGTACTAAAAATGAGTACAACGCTAAGGGTGTGGGAGAATTACTTGACCAATGTAGTCAATGTAATTATAACAAAAACACAGGTGTAAAACAATGGGTTAATTAATGCCTCTTATCATGTCGTAAATCTAACTACACGAATGTAGTCTCACTTGTGGATTCGGGATGGTCCTATCGCAAGTTCTAGAATCTAAGTGCTACCGGTACACACATCATAGCATAAATGCTTTTCCTAACAATTCTAGGGGCGAACCTCACATATTTGGGGTGGAAAATTTTTTAGTGGTACGGTTTTGTGCTAGTCGTATAACTCCTATCCATGAGACGCTCATTAAGACCAAAGTTTCACTCCTAAATGTTGAAAAAAAAAATTTAATTTGGCACTAAAATTACTCTAACAGGTATTTCTCTCAGTTTTATTACACATCTACCATTAAACAAACAAAAATCAAGCGTAATTGCATTCTCTAAGGTATCGTAATTTTCCCCCCCTTACACTTAAGATGAACATTGTCCCCAATGTTCAAATAATAAGATGTAAAAGTAAATAAGGTAAAAGAATGAAATCAAATACTCCCCTGATTCGCTTGGTAGATAAAGGGGTAATATGGTTAGATCTTCTTCTAAGAAAATGAACACTCAAAGCTTCCCTTCCGAAATATAAATCATCTTCTTGTCCAAAATAACCTGTTAAACCTGAGAAAACAAACACGAAACCGACATAACATCGGCGGGATAAATCTGTATAAGGATATAATGCTTGTGGAATGAATATTTTGCAGATTCCTGGAGTTTATAAGTTAGAGATTTTATAAAGTATTTTATGATTCCGGAAGAAAAACAAAACTTTCAAAAAAAATTCCAGAAAACTGAACTTGACGGCGTCAGCCTGGAGCTTGACGTAGTCAGATGTGATCTGACAGATTTCTCATGTTAAGTTTCCGGAAAATTTCTGGAAAAACTCAATCCTTACTTCCTGGAAATCCTGCAAAATATCATTATGACTCGATACAAGCATTTGACTCAAACAATTACTAATATGTATGTCAATTTAATATTGTTATGATTCATGTTCGTTTATTCTTATAAACCGATTTAGATTTCCCTTACACTTATCTTTTGCAAAATACCTTTATATGTAGTTAAGGCGAAGTTAAAAACAAAATAAAGCATTTTCATAATTTAGTTTGAAGCATGAATCAATAACAATAAAAATAAAACATACATACGGAAGCAAATAAAATCAAACACACAAACAAATAAACACACAAAGCAAATAAAGCTAACTAAGCTTATTGATCAAAGCTTCAACAAAAACATCCACAATTCCATCATACAAAGAAGAGCAAATGTCATAATTGTTCAAAGGCCAACAGAGGCCGAGTCCTAAACTATTACAGACCACAATGTCAAAATTATTAAACATCAAAGATAATCAGTTCCAAATACAAGAGAGAATATCACAAATAATCAATAAGGTGGGGGCCCTTGACGGTAATCATAGCCAGGAGGGAGATGTCCATAGTACCCGTAGGGTGGGTAATCCTGCTCACGGCCAGGAAAGGGGTCAATCTGCAGATGGGGCTGGACCTGATCTCGGGTAGACAGATGCTGCATCTGTCGGACAGTGTGCTCGTAAACCCAATCAAACCTCTGGTCCGTCTGGGTTCTCCATGTGTCCATCTGGCCCATCCATGCCCCCTGGTGAGCCTGCCAATCCCCCGTGCTCATATGCCGGTAGTAATCTGCCATACCAGCCTGAAAACCCCCCTGCTGCTGCTGCTCTTCCTCCTCATCATCATCACCACCGACATCTCCAGCTCCGCCCTGATCATACCATATAAAGCTCCCATCATCCATCTCTATAACCACCTCCATCTGCTTCAGGGAGCTGACCTTCACTGTCCTACATGCGTTACCACTGCCCAAATACCTCATAATCTCAGGCCTGAGGACTCCATAGGATCGGGCCAGTCGGGTGACAAACATCCCACCATAAATCCTATCCCCTTCCTTTTCCCCAACTCCACCATTCAAAAAACTAGCCACCCAAAACGGGATGTTGCAGTAAACATCATCAGAATAAATGGTGTACAAGTAGAAGAGGTCTGCAGCAGTGACACGGTGGTGAGAGCTGTGGCGCCCCGACAAACTGTAGGCGAGGCATCTATGGGCCAACCTAACCCTAGGTTCCCTGATTCGATAGGCCACAGTAGTCGAGGTGTATACCCCATTCCCAATAGTCGGCCAAAACATAGAACACCTAAAATCATTTCTCATTGTCTCACCATGCATCAACCTAGTCAGAAACCCTGCTTGAAGTGTTTCATGCTGACAGTACAACCCTAGTCTCCAACCGAACTCTATAACCAAGCATGTCCTAAGCTCACCCCCCAGCCTGAAATAGATTGTGGTTCTAGCCACATCGGTCCTTGCTTCGGCCATGTCAAAATGAAGAGTGGCGAAGAACTCACGTACCATTTCGTCATACACTGGTTCTTGAATTCGAAACAGGTTTTCCCACTGAGGGCCGGTGAACTCATCAGTTTGAAAGCTTTGGAGAAAGGTTCGCTCTAGACCTTCATTTCTCAGAAAGTTCCAATCCACCACGGCCCCGCTTTCAACTTTATGCTGTAGCAATTGGGCGTATTTGGATGTGGTCTCAATGTTATCGAATACCCCCCAACTAAGGACCGTGTCGCCATAGTTCTCTTGTTGGGATCTAGAGGAACTCCCTCTGCTAGGTCGTAGACGCTTGCTCATTTCCTGGAAAGAAAACAAAAAGGAACGAAGAGGATTAAAATGTGAACCAATGAGTTGGCTGAGCATCAGACATATCTGACGCCGTCACTCTTTAGAAGTGACGCCGTCACTCTTTAGAGGTGACGCCGTCAGGCTTGGACTTGATTCAAATCCAAAATTACGAGGGAAAAATCAATATTCAAACTTCAAGTTTATAAACCAAACGCCCCTCTTTACAGCAACGTGGGTGAATGGATCATAGGTTGTGGTTCAAATTCGTGGCCACCCAACTAGTGAATAAATCCATTTGATTGCCAATTACCTAATGGTTTAATCATTGCTAAACACTAATTAAAGGACATTATGAGTTTTAGGCATGCATCAATCCTAGGGTTTCACGCATTGGGGGTTTTCGAAATTGAAGGATCCTATGCGTAATTGAAACGAAAAGAATGAATAAAAATTACTTACCACGTGGAGATTGGCGACGGAAGTTGGTGAAAATTCGTAGGTGGGGTTGGAGTGGATATGGTTTGTGGGGTTTGGGATGAAAGTGATAGGAAAAAGGTTATATTTGCTGTGCAGACGGGGTGATGGCGTCACGTACAAAATCTGACGCCGTCAGATGTGCGTGGAATGTATGTTTGTGACAGTTTACAAATGAGCCCCTTGTACTTTTTGTGAGTAGCTTGTCAAGGCCAATAACCATGTTAGCCAGTCTCGTTAATAAGTTCCTCCTGGGTCAAATGTTTTGTTAATGTCGCGGGATGTGGTAGAATGCTGGAAGGGGTCGGTCAGTGTTTGATTCAGGTTCCAATCTCCATCATGGCAGGTATTCAGGGAGTGAGGGAAACTTTCCCAAAGGGTTTTCGAAATGAGGTTGCGTTTGAATTGAGTTCTTTTTACGCCTGGCTTAAATCCAAAGGATCGTTTCTTTACGTCGTGAACGTTAGGGAGTGTAACAACTATGCTTCCCACGAAGATGCCATGAACTTGAGAATTCTTATTCCCGTAAGGGAGCCCGAAAGGATAAGAGATTTTTAGAGATGAAGGCTTGGGAAGAGGAATTTCGTTATCCCATTCGTTGTATGGTTTATTAGGGACTGGGAGTTCAGAGATCTTCTCGATCTTCTTGGGTGAAGCTTCCTCCTTAATCTTTTCCTTTATCCTCGAGATGAACTTATCTGCTAATTCCATGAACACATCTTGGGTGTTTTTCAAGTGAGTCTCTAATTCTTGTATCTGCTTCTCTTGGTTGTTCACTAAAGTTATCACTATCCCCTCAAATTCATCTTGTCGCGAGGATTGAGGGAATGTACGTTTACCAATTGTGTTTACACAATCATTGGGATTTTCCTCAATCACAGGTACTTCAGCTTTCATTAACTTCTCAACCTGAATCTTTATGTTTTCAAACAGTTGTTCTTGAGTTGCATTTATGCAACCTAGAATTCCTTCTTCCGAGAATGTTGAGCCCTTCTATTCTTCCTCCTCGTATTGGGCTAAGTCCTCAATGACTTCCCAGCACTTATCGACACTGAGCCTGTTCAGTCTTCCATAGGCGGCGTAATCTATGGCTCTTCTAGTTTGATTATTGACACCATCATAAAATCTTTGGATTTGTAGCCAAGGATCCATGCCATGGTGAAGGACTTTTCAGAGTGAGTCCTTGAATCGAGTCCATGCTTCGTAGAGGGTTTCGCCTTGGCATTGTTGAAACGCCAAGATATCATTCCTTAGCTTGGTAGTCCTTCCCGGTGGGAAAAATTGAGCTAAGAAGCGAGTTGTGAGATCATCCCAAGAGGTGATGGATCCTGCGGGTAGACGCTCTAGCCACTGACTAGCCTGGTCTCGCAGAGAGAATTGGAAGAGACGTAATCGGGTAGTCTCTCGAGTTTCAACATCAAGGTCTATAGAATCTACGATCTTAAGGAAATCCTTGAGGTGTTGATTAGGATCTTCGGAACGAAGTCCATGGAATGCACATCCGCTTTGCACCAACCGGATGGTGTCGGATCGCAAGGGAGATACATTGGCTCCTTGGGTGAGCTCAATGGTGTTTCGATAGCCATGGTGGCTAGGACGGGAGTATTCTCCTAAAGTACGGGCTCTAGGAGGTTGGTTTGGTTGTGGTGGTTGTTGTGGTGGTGGGTTGTTGGGATCAAGGATATTACCACCTTCCATGTTGGCGGATGGTAATGGTTACGAACAAAGACACGAAGAAATAAGATCGACTAAAGAAAAACCTAGAAAATTAAAATAAAAAAATCTCACTAGAAAGGAATCTAGTGAGTAGACCTAATAAAATAAAAAATTCAACCTAAACAATAACTATTCCCCGGCAGCGGCGCCAAAAACTTTGATGCGCGGGATTGCGACCACGCACTAGGGTTTTACCTCTCAAGGGATCTTGAGAAGCTTGCAATCCCCACCAGGCAGTGTACATGACCGATGTAGTATAGTGTAGTGGCAAGTACCGGGGGATTGATTGTTCTCTGCGGGAATAGTGTCGTTAGGATTGAAAAACTACTCTAATAGGTATAGGGGTGAGGGAAGATTCTTTTTGTATTTTTATATTTTATGGAAAGCAAGTAAAAATCTCGGGTTTTGAAGAGTGGGCGGAATTAGTTGCTAGCAACTAACCCAATTAACTACAAATGCAAATAAAATAAAATAACGAAAAAGTAAATGGTTGTGAAAACTATAATGGAGAGAAGTGTGTTTACTTAGATTTCCTTACTCCCTAACTATCTTTTACCGATTGATTAGTGTGTATTAATTGCGTGGATGACGGATTGTATTCCTTAATATCATTCGTAGGAGTGTGTACGGACTTCCCCTAACTCTATGAGATCCTACTTCACTCCTATGTCGAGCCGGCTAAGAAGCTCTTAACATGGGATCACTAGAATTCACTCATGCATTAAATACAATCAAAATAACCTTAGTACACCTTGGTTCATGTTTCTTAAGACGTTCAAGCATGTTACCAACCGGAAGTCTGCCAGTTTTCTTAAGCCTAACATCGATAATCACCCATCCAATACAATTAATAACACACCATTCAATCAATAATCAATAGTTAGGTTTCATTAGATCTAAGCAAACACAAAGAAAATCTAGCCTAGCATGTTAAACAAAAGACAAGAACAAGATAGAATCAAACAACACATAGACATATTGAATGATTAATTGATTACTTATCTTCAATGTAACATGAAAGATCCAAGGGTTTAAAACCCTTAAAAAAGCTGTAAAAATCGTCTAGGGTTTCTCTCTAACAAGTTCCACACGAATGACTAAAAATTATGCGAATATATATAGAAAAACAGATCTGACGGCGTCACGTTATGGGCTTGACACCGTCACCTCGCCGTGGTTAGGGTTTCTTGATAGCCTTCTTGACGTCGTCCCTCTTTAATATGTTCTGGCCTATCAAGGCTTGACGCCGTCAGGCTTGGACTTGACGCCGTCTGGAGTACTGTTCTAGCAGATTTTGACACTTTGTTGAATTCTTCACTTTTATGCTCCGAAAACGTCCAAAATGCTTCTTTTTCCAGAATTTCTCTCCAAAGTACCTAAAATGCCAAAAGGAACGATTTAGGGCGATATTTGATCAAATAAATACGATTTAGGGCTTAAATGACCCCCGAAAAGTGGTACACTTTTTGCCTCATCAGGTAATTTAGGACAAAATATGTTTGTGAATTTTGGAACTATAGGATGAAATGGGTCAAAATGTGAAAAAGAAAACAGTAACCCTGACCATCAGATAGCCGGTCCCCTTAATAGGGGTCGGTCCCCTTAAATATTAAGGAGGCCGCCTTACGATTTAAGGGGGGCGCCAATCTGGTGTTTCCCAGGTTACCAAAAATGGGGTTTTGGCATAAAATTTTAGAAAAGGTTGTGTGTTTAGATTTTGTTTAAAGCAAGTTCAACTCTTTGAGGCAATATAAGATATACTAATCATGTATATAAGGCATGTTATCCAAGAAGATTAAGTAAACAAGTAATTTTTAATTATCATGCAACCTACTACATCAAGCAAACAAATTATATGGACTAGGGAACAATAAAGCATGCCAATCATATAATCAACTATATGAATATGAAGATTAATGAACTATTTTATACATCTTAATGAGTGCCTATGTACAATAAATGGGAAATCATGATTGCATGGAGTTCAACACTTCTTACAAACAAAATCCAAATAGGCAAACCATGATCCTCTTGATTTGATTTGGTTTTCTTATAAGCGTCATATACATAAACATATATGACAAATATGAGATTATCATTCATGATTTTAAGGAAATGTTTTTAGCATTATTCAACAATGTTTTGAATTAGGTTCTTATGTAGATTGAGGTAAAATAGATTGGGTTTTATTTCAAAATGTGTTAATGAAAGGTAAGGAAATTTTTTCCCAATCTTTGATTTTGATGAAAACAAAGTTGAGGATATTGATAGTGAAACATGTTATTGGAAAAGTAAGATAGTCATTTGAAAAATTATTTTTCCAAAATATGAGGTTTTTGCATGTTTTTAAAGATATTAGATTTTTTGTCAACAACTATCGTTAATCATGGATAAAAAAAAATGTTTGTTAAAGATCTCATTGTTCAAGAGGATTTGGTTAAGCCTATCTTCACATGCAACCCTTTTCTACATAACCTACGATTATAGGTAAGTAATGATATAGTGCTATATGTTTGATGCAATAGTGTTGAAAGAGATATATCCTAACATCTATAGGTACTTAATTTTCGCACACTTATCTAAATTAACATTATGTTCTACAAAGGCTTGTCTTAACCCTAGGTTATATTATGATATATCTACTTCTACTTTTATGTTGATTATTTATCCTCATTTACTAAAATCTTTACTAGTGGACATAGAAGATTTTCATATACAATAATGAGTTCGAAAGTGAACAATTAATTCAATACCTAGAGGGTCAACTAAACGGAGTACTAGTATATACTTCATAAGTAAATATAACTAATACTCCCTCCGTCCCATATTAAGTGTCCACAATGGAATCTTTGAATGTCCAAAATTAAGTGTCCACTTGTACCTTTCAACCAATAAAATGAGACTTTAGTAGGTAAAAATAATATTTGATTGGTGGAGAGTTTAGTTAGTGGAATCTCCTAAAAATTTGTGCATTATGAAAGTGGACACTTAATATGGGACGGAGGGAGTAACAAAGAACAAGGCAACCTACAACCTTAAGCATATCATAGAAACTAATTATAGCATAGTCAGGTATAATATAACTACTCGTAAGTTTTTAAAAAGAAAACTTACCTCATGTCTTTCATCATGAGTAGGCTTGTGAATTGATGGACGTGGGAATGCGACCACGCAACAGGTTTTACCTCTCAAGGGATCTTAAGAAGCTTGCAATCCCACAAGGCAGTGTACCTGGTCGGTGTAGTATAGTGTAGTGGTAAGTACGGGGGATTGATCAATCTCTCACAGGGAATAGTGTTCGTTAGGATAGAAAAACTACTCTAAAAGGTCTAAGGGTGAAGGAAGATTATTTTTTTGTTTTTGTATTTTTTGGAAAGCAAGTAAAATCTCGGGTTTTGGAGGAGTGGGCGAAATTAGTTGCTAGTCAACTAACCCAAAAACTACAATTGCAATTAAAAATAAAATAACTAAACTATTGTGGTTGTGAAAACTTATATGGAGACAAATGTGTTTACTTAGATTTCCTTACTCCCTTACTATCTTTTACCGGTTAATTGGTGTGTGTATTACTTGCGTGGATGACGGGTGTATTCCTTAACTGTAAAATCTCGGGTTTTGGAGGAGTGGGCGAAATTAGTTGCTAGTCAACTAACCCAAAAACTACAATTGCAATTAAAAATAAAATAACTAAACTATTGTGGTTGTGAAAACTTATATGGAGACAAATGTGTTTACTTAGATTTCCTTACTCCCTTACTATCTTTTACCGGTTAATTGGTGTGTGTATTACTTGCGTGGATGACGGGTGTATTCCTTAACAAATCATGGGATGGCGTACATATCTCCCCAATTCTATGAGCTCTTATCTCCTCCTACAACTATGCGTACACATAATCATAGGGATTGTAAACAGTGTCTCATGCATTAAATACTACCTTAATAACCTAGTACGCATTAGTTTCATGTTTCTTAAGACGTTCAAGCATGTTACCATAAAGGAGTATTGCCAGTTTTCTTAAGCCTAACATTGATGAAACATTCATCCCAACAAAGTAATAACACACCAATCAACTAATAATTAATAGTTAGGTTTCATTAGATCTAAGCAAACACAAGAAAAATCTAGCCTAACATGTTAATTGAAAGACAAGCATAAGATATAATTAACCAACACATAGACATATTGATTAATTTAAGTGAGGACTTATCTTTAATTGAACATGAGGGATTCAAGGGTGAAAAACCCTTGAAAATACAGCCAAATTCGTCTTTAGGGATTTTCCCAAACTTGTACCAAAAGTTTCACACTAATGAATGAAAAATAGAAAAGTATATATAGATTTTACATTCTGACGGCGTCAGGTTATGGGTTCTGACGCCGTCAGCTTGCCGTCATTAGGGTTCTCGGATGGCCTAGATTTACTTCTGACGCCGTCACTCTTTATTTTGCTCTGGGCCGTCACTCTTTAAGTTAACACCTGCCGGCCTACTTTCTCTAACACCTGACGCCGTCAGGTGTAAACATCTTGTTTTCTTCATAGGGCATCTAGTGTAATCTGATTTCACTCCTTTGTCCATGTTGGCTGACGGCGTCACCTTGTGACTCTGACGCCGTTAGGTAGGTTTTCCAGCTTCTTTTGAGAATTTGTCGTTTTCTTCACTTTTATGCTCCAAAAACGTCCAAATTAGCATGTTTTCCAGAATTCTTCTCAAAAGTACCTAAAATGACAAAAGGAACGATCTAGGGCAATATTTGATCACATTTACTCGAATTAGGGCTTAAATGACCCCTTAAAACGTTTCGTCTCATC